>CABHPP010138129.1:25257-68400 GCA_902168425.1 Peromyscus attwateri
CTCTCTCTCTCTCTCTCTCTCTCTCTCTCTCTCTCTCTCTCTCTCTCCCCTAAGCCAGTCAGCTAGGTGCTAGCTTGGAGGGTTTAATTTTTATTTCATGTGTATTTCACCCCAGCTGCTCTCTTCCATAAGTCACTAGCATCCAATATTTGACAAATGCCATTTCTCCCCATCCGGGTGTTACTTCCTGCTTTGGTCTAATCCTGGCGACCCCTGGTCTGTGTAAGGAACGGCAGGATGCAGCAGCCTGGGTACCTTGCGTTACAGCCTTGGGTTCTTGCATCTCAGGGTTACAGATGAACAGCTGCCTGGTAGAGCTAAACAAGCCGGAGGCTCACCATAGGGGAGGGGATAAGTTTGTTGTGTTGTCCTCCAAATGCAAACTGGATTGCCTCTCCAGGCCAGCGTGGCCTCTGGAGAGCCAGGGATCCTCACCGTGTGACCTCTGGGTTCTGCTAAGGGAGTCTGAAGAGACAGAGAACGGATTACAGCTGAGCCTGAGTGTACTCATAAGCATTGCAGTTGAGGGCTGTGTTTCTGTTCCAACTTGCCTCCCAGCCCAACTTCATACACATCCCTTTCAACTACGATTCCATTTTGTTCTATAGTACCTATAGGGAAGCCATAGTCATGAGACCTTCCTACTGCCCATCACTGCTACAAAAGCACCAGACTGAATGTCTATGTTTGTGTGTTGTATGTGGGTGTGTACACATATGTGGGAGTGCACATGCCCATGCTCCCAGGTGGGGGCTGGAGGAGGATGGCTGGTGTCCTGCTCTCTCACCCCCTACCTTATCCTCTCCGGACAGGGTCTCTCACTAAACCCGGAGCTTGCCACTTTTGGGCTAGACTGGACAGCCACCAAGCCCTAGCAAACCTCCTGTTTCTACCCACCAGTAGAAACAGTTCTGAGGCTACAGGTATTCAGGGTCACACCTGGCTTTTATATGGGTGCTGGGGATCCCTGAGCTCAGGTCCCCATACTTACACAACAGGCAGTCCTACCCAATGGGGACATCTCCCTAGTCCCCACACGGAAATGTTTGAAATGGACTCTTTTGATGTGAAAACGCAAGTCAGGAGGCCCTCTTTGCTTTGCAAATGGCTTTGGCACAGGGGCTATAACCAGAAGGGCAGTGAACCCAGAACAGTTTTAAACCACTACTGAAGTCCCTCTTCCCATGGGGCTTCAGGAACTCCCGTGTTCCCCCTTACTTGGTGTGGCTGCAGAGGGGAGGAAGGTCTCTTCAGACATGCCACCCATACAACTTTCTACTATGACATGCTTACCATGGAGACCTGAGGCTGAATGTCCCATTTGTCATCCTTCGGGATCTTTGAGTCGCTGGGAAGCCACCAGGGTCCTTGCTCTCCGAGACTCTCGGCTGCTCTTCTCCACAGCTGCGGTCAACCCCATCTCTGCAAGCCTCTCCTTCAGCACTGTGTTTGGTTTGGGGGCTGTTTGTTTGTTTGCTTTTTGTTTTTTTTTTTGTGTATGTGTGTGTGTTTTTGAGACAGGGTTTCTCTGTGTAGTTTTGGTGCCTGTCCTGGATGATCTCGTTATGTAAACCAGGCTGGCCTTGAACTCCCAGAGATCCATCTGGCTCTGCCTCCTGAGTGCTGGGAGTAAAGGCATGCATTACCACTGCCTGGCTAGTTTTTGTTTTTTGTTTGTTTTTGTTGTTTAAAGATTTATTTTATTTATTACGTATACAGTGTGTTGTCTGCATGCATGCTTTCATACCAGAAGAGGGCATCAGGTCTCATTACAGATGGTTGTGAGCCACCATGTGGTGTTGGGAATTGAACTGAGGACCTCTGGAAGAGCAGTCAATCAATGCTCTTCACCTCTCCAGCCCTGCACACCCAAAGAGGACAGGCCCAAAACCAGGCCTAGAGACACTGTTACAGCGTAGGGTCAAGTTTTCTCTGGTACCCCACATCTCACCGCTTAGTCTCTCTGTCCCCATCCCAAGCCTCCTCCGGCAGCCAGCCGAGCAGTGCTGTGCAATTCAACTACGTTGACAGAGCACTGTGCAGCCTGGCATCGTGCTCAGAAAGACAGTCGTTCTGGTAACGTGTCTGTCGTGAGCTCTTCAACCTTGGACTTCTAGAATGACTATGTTCCTGCTCCATTGTACAGAACAATGTGAGAAAAATGACAGGCACTCACTCACGAGGCTGACAAGGATGTGCGTGTCTGTCTGTCTCAAGCTATTTACTTATTGAAGTTATTAGTTAAAAACAGGGATGTGGGGCTAGAGAGATGGCTCAGGGGTTAAGAGAACTGGCTGCTCTTCCAGAGGACTCAGGTTCAAGTCCCAGTACCCACATGGCAGCTCACAACTGTCTGCAACTCCAGTCCCAGGGGATCCAACACATACATGATGTACAGACACACATGTAGATAGAACATTCATTCATATAGAATAAAAATAAAAGGTTAAAAAAAAGGGGGGGCTGGAGAGATGGCTCAGAGGTTAAGAGCACTGACTTCTCTTCCAGAGGTCCTGAGTTCAATTTCCAGCAACTACATGGTGGCTCACAACCATCCGTAATGAGATCTGGTGCCCTCTTCTGGCCTGCAGTCATACATGCTGTATACATAATAAATAAATAAATCTTTAAAAAAAAAAATAAGGATGTACTGTGCAGCCTAAGCTGGTCTTAAACTCTTAATGCTCCTGCCTCAACTTTCTGAGTTCTGGGATTATGGGCATGCATCACCACAGCCTGCAGTTCTGAAGGCCGGTATGTTCATTTCATTTTCTATTTTACTTTTTAAGATGGGGGGGGGGGTGTCCTTTAGTGGTGATCACTATTCTAAATGACTTTTACAATCACCATAGCTCTCTTATTCTATGGCTTAGCTTCCTTCACTTTAGTTCCCAACTGTCAGCTGTAATCTGAAAATGCTAAAGGACAAATTCCAGAAGTAAATAATTGATACTTGTATTATAATATAATTGTGTTATTTTCATTCTATTTATTGCTATTAATAGCTTATTGTATCTAATTTATAGATTAAGCTTCATCACAGACATTACATATTGGAAAAAGCATTATTTACAGGTCTCAGTACCATCTCTGGTCTTTGGCATCCTCTAGGGATCTTGGACAAAGTGGGACTAGTGAAGTCCCAATTGTATTTGATGAGGGAGCCCACGATAGTAACTTGATTTCTATTTTTATTAACATCTAGTTTGTAAGGAACTGTGGAGACACTGTGAGCTGAGCATTCTGGGGGCTCTTGACTTGAGCCAGGCAGGTCGACAAGTGAAATAACACAGGCCCAAGTCTTTACGCAGCACCCGGTCAGCCGTGGTTAGGGTCAGGGACATCAAGGAGGTCGGAACACAGGAACTTGTAAAGGCATAAACCATGAGGCACAGAATTAAGTGGCAAGATAGAGAAGAGGAGAAAATGTTTGCTGGGCGTTGGTTGGTGGAACACGTGACTCCACAGACTATATATAACTTTATTTAATCAGAACAAGCTTGGGAGCAGGACATTATTTCCTTGGTGTTCAGATGAGCAGATGTGAAAAAAACGCAGCCAGTGTAGCAAAGCTTAGCCGAAGGTGAGGCAGAGGACATGGCTCCTCAGCCGTCCTCCCCAGCTGTTGGTCTCCAGGCCAGTAAGTACTCTTCATTTTTACCTCACTTTTCTAGTTACTCTCCCTTGCCTATAAAAAAAAATATATATATATATATGTATATATATATACATATATATATACACATATGAAATGGATTATATCTGCACGAGTAGACATTTACCATACATATTGCTGAAGAAAATAAAAACCTTTGAATCCATCCCACCCAGGTGAAGGGACAGAATGTTTCCGATGATGCTAACTGAAGCTCCATGGGTACCTCCTTTGTCTCAGTTCTCACTCTTCCTACCCTCCGTGGTAACTACAGTGTTGAAATGTGTGATGTCTCCTTTGCCCTTTATCATGTTTGTGGTGGTTTGAATAACAATGGCCCCCATAGGTTCATGTATTTGAAGGCTTAGTCACCAGGGACTGGACCTGTTGGAAAGGATTAGAAGGATTAGGAGGTGTGGCCTTGTTGGAGGAAGTGTGTCCCTGGGGGTGGGCTTTGAGGTTCCAGAAACCCATGCCAGGCCCAGTCTCTCTGCCTGTGAATCAGGATGTAGCTCCCAGCTACTGCTCCAGCACCACGTGTGCTGGCCTGACATGATGATAATAGACTGACCTTCTGACACCAGCAAGCCCCCAGCTAAATGTGTTCTTCTAGAAGAGCTGCAGAGGTCATGGTGTCTCTTCACAGCAATAGACCAGTGACTAAGACACATGGCAAGGAATGGCCTCAAGCATGCTACACACTCATTCCCTCCAACCTTCTGAAGTTTTTCAGACTTTTGTTTTCTAATCATTTCACTGATATTTTAATCCCGTGAGTAAATGTTTTTGTACCATTCTTACGTGTGTGCTTTATATATGAGAATAATACTATTTTTATCCCTTTCAGACCATTTTTTTTTTGGTTGGTTTGTTTGTTTGTTTTCTGGGGTTTCTTTTGTGGGTGTGTGCCTTGTGGGTACTACTTCACTCATTAAGAATGGATACTGCAGATGGGTCTCTGTGAGTTCAAGGCCAGCCTGGTCTACAGAGAGAGATCCAGGAAAGGCGCAAAGCTACACAGAGAAACCCTGTCTCGAAAAACAAACAAACAAACAAACAAACAAAAAGAATGGCTACAGTAACCGAACTTATATTTTGTAGGGTATACTTAACAAGTGCTTCTCATGGGCAGTGAGGGGGTTCAACAGGCAAAGACGCTTGTCACCAAGCCTGATGACCTGAGTTCAAGCCCTGGGTGGGACCCACTAGCTCCCTCAAGTTGTCCTCTCACTCCACACGCATGCCATACCACATGCCCCCCCATAAACAAACAAATAAATGTAGTCTTAAAAAAACTACATTTTTTACTCATACTCTTTATTCTTTGCATGTGGTCCATTTTATTTTTTCCATGTTCAAGGAAACTAGCTTTCCAGGACCACTCAAAATAGCCACTGTCCCCTATAGCCACCTCTAGTGTCTAGTGTACAGGTGTGGTCTGTTCTGCATTCTCTCATCTGTTCTATTGTGTGCTAGTCTGTCTCTGCACTAATAACAAAGTTGTAATTTTATTGCTTCATACAGTTCTTTTCATCATCATATTCCTTCTTGTATGCACCAAAACGCACACAGAACAATAAATCCTGGGTTACAAAAGAGTGTTTGTTTAGCACCTGCCTTTTAAGTCTTTTTTGTCCACTAGCTCAACACAAAGAAAAGCCACACAAATGCTACTAATAACGAGTCTCGATACTCAGCAGGCTGAGCCTCTTTTCCTCTTCAGAAGCACTGTGTCTATCCTTTGCTCTCAGCTCTTCCCTGTCCTGGTTAGTCAGATTCCAAAAAAGAACATCATGTGTCAGCAGCAAGGGCAGGGATGAGCACCTACAGACAAAGCAATGACGGTGAGACCATGCAGAGGTCGGGGAGGGGGCAGGGTGTGTGTCAGAGGCCAGGCATGTCTGAAGTCCGGTGAGACCATGCAGGGGTCGGGGAGGGGGCAGGGTGTGTGTCAGGGGCCAGGCATGTCTGAAGTCCGGGGCCCAAGGCTCTGGCAGCCAGAGTACGGCAGCCCTTTACAAAGACACTCAGCCAGTGTCAATGCGTGTGGCCATCTCCACTTGTCAGTGATGCTGCATATCACACAGGCAGCAAGCCTTGCATGTGAGTCTCCGATGGGGAGATTTGTCAAGGGACAGAACCACTCGCTCTGAAAGAGAAAAACTCAAATAACTCAATTGTTGGATTCAGCTCAAGGATAAGGAGATCAGTGAAAAGAAAAAACAAAGCCAGAATTTGAAGTTCGGACTCATAGGGAGCAATTATCCCTGGGAAGGGACAAACCTAGTTGAATCAATAGCCCCAGCACATCACTTCCCAAGAGGTCCCAGTAGCAGTCCATGTCACTGGGGTTTATTCTCTTTATTTAAGGTAACGATTATTGAACATGTACTATGAACTGAGCTCTCTCCTAAGCATGTTGCGTGTATACCTAATTTAAGGAACCCTCAAAATCCAAAGTAACTCCAAGTATGAGTCCAATCAATAACTGAGCAGTTGGCATTTTCCTTTGAGGAAGAGACAGCTGAGCAAAGTTGGGGGATTCCCTTTGTTTACAGAGCTCTGAGAATCAAATCTCAAACTGGGCTTTGGGACTTTTTCCTAGTGGATCTTACTTATTTAACCCAAATGGAAAAGATGCAAATCAGGAGTTATCAGGTTATGACTGATATGCCCATTGAAAACATGGACAGACAAGATGCTGACTGTATCCTCCGTGGAGACGGGCAGGAAGAAAGGAGGTGCAGGAAGATGGATATCCTAAAACACAAAGCCTAGGGTACCCATTGTGTGCTCTGTTGAGGCCGCATAAACAAAGACTTGCCCCCCCTGCTCTGAGCCAGGAAGTCCTTGGTATCAGATGCCAAGTATTGGCATCAAGGATTTTCCAACAAGGAAGGCAGCCGCCTGAAATCCTTTGTGGAACAAGACAGGTTATAAATAGACCTATAAATTTTTTTTAAGCAGAAGGCAACAGGCTTAGCAGAGCTATTCCTCCCCTTTGGTCCTCCTCCCTGCATCGCCTTGCCTATTAAATCCCTGCTACCAGGCAGAGCCGTCTGCCTACTAGCCAATCCGCTGCTACAGCCTCAGGAGAGCCAGTGGAAACTGGCTTCTATGACAACCTCAGGTTGTGACCTTGCTTGTGGAAAAGAGTAAATCTTCCTAAGTTACCCCTGGCTAATTGGGCAGGAGGTAAAGGAGGCAAGAACGTTGTATCCTCTCTAACTGGCTGGCTGGAGCATTAATCCATCCCTTGCAGAGGCAGCCTTGGCTTAGCAACAGACTAAAGAGAAAGGCTGTGTGCTGAGACCTGCTCCGGGGGTGTCTGTGCGTGCGAGGGCAGGGGTGGGCGCCTTTCATCTCTTCTAGCAGATGCAGAGGCATCTGGGCATACAGATTTAGAATTATTTAGGCTATGGTGTCTCAGACTTTGCTGGGCTCCGAACCACCTGGAGACTTGTGAAATCACAGGTTTCTGGGTTTCACTCTCAGTGTTTCTGATCTGTTGGAACTAAGGCAGGGCCTAAGAACTTGCATTTCTCATAAGCCACTGGGTGACATTGATATTGTCAGTTTCAGAAGGACACTTTGAAAACCTTTAGTTTAGCTTAACTTCCTGATTTCTACAAATGAGGAAAATGAACCCCCAAAAGTTAATGAAAAGACATGCCTAGGGGTCCCAAACTGGTAACTGCCAGCCCGGCCCAGAGATACCTGGACTCATGTTGTGGGATTTCTTCTACTACTTCAGGCTGGCACAAGACCAGAATTAAAATAGCAAGGTGCTATTTTAATCATAAATGTTACCCTTTATGACTGAAGAGGACCAGTCTCATATGCTGGCTCCTTTTCCTCTGCCTTCCCAACACAGCTGCCTCTGCTGGCTGAGTACATAAATAGCCCAATCTGGTCCTTCATCCACTAGCCAATAGGGCCGAGAGTCCGAGGGTGTTGCCATAGCTGGGTGTCCACTCCGAAGAGCCTTGCATCTCCTTTCCTGCCCTGCTGTCCTTGTTAGTGAACTGGAGATCTGAGGGCTCTGCGTTGACTACTGAGTAATACCCGTTGGCCCTGCGCTGTAACTCTTTCTACAGCCCCCATGTTTGCTGAAAGCTTTGGCCTTGGTGTCTGACATTTCACTTTAGTGCCCTACCTTTCTTAAAGCTAGAATTCTACTTTGAATGGTCATCCATGGCGGTGGGGGTGGGGTGGGTGATGGTGAGGGTTGGATAGAGGGGGTGGGGTGGGAGGAGTGGCTGGTGATAGTGAACTTTTCTCTTGGTCTCATTCCTGGGTTGGAACATTTACTTACCCTCAAACCTGATGCCTATGTCCTGCATCTGGCAAGCAAACTTCTACATGACATCTGTCTACCTAGCAGATTTCTGAGGCTCTAACTGCCTCTTAATTCCCTTGGGCTGTGCTCTGCCAACCAAACTGGAAAGCTCAGACTCAACCTGGCAGGAAATCCAAGGTGAGCGTGGCCTTAAGCTGCCTGCCTGCCTGCCTGCCTGCCTGTCACTTCCAGGACAGGTTTCTGCAGCAGAGCAGTTCCCAGCCCCATCACACCAACACCACATCCTCCACTTCTTTTTGCCCGGGAGATCCGGCACAGCGGCTTCCTCTAGAGGCCAGTGCGTCAGGTGGTTCTCCTCAGTGGGGAGAAGGAATGAACGAGATCTGTCGACAGTAGTGCCTTGCATGGCTCCCTTGATTTGGAAGACCGTGGTCCAGAACAAGACGGAGACAGCTAAATCATTCTGTATTAAGAACTGGCTGGGCTGGCAATAGGGCTCAGCAGACAAAAGCTCTTGCCACTCAAGCCTGATGGTCTGAGTTCAATACTACGGTGGAAGGGGAGAACTAATTCCAAAAAGTTACACCCACCCCCCTGACCTCCACACACACACACTCTGGCACATGTACACCTGCACTCATTTACACACACACACACACACACACACACACACACACACACGCACACACGCACAAATAAGAATAATAATAAGTAAAACTTTAAAGAAAGAACTGGTTGATGGCTGGAGGTGATGGAGAAAATCCAAGCGATGGTCCTGGGGAAGTTTAGAGTAGTCTGAGTGGCACAGAGGAGGGAAAGTATTGAAGAAGGACTTCCCCTGTTCAGTTTGTCTGCTGTGAGACAACTTGGCTTCCCCTTGCTCCAAATATTGATATCCCTGTGCAGCTGTTGTGGTGACATGGATGTGGGAGAGGAGGATGATGTACCAAAGTGTGACCTGCTCCAGCTCACATCTGCTGAGACCTGTGCATAGCCCACAACATTACATCTCAGCTCTAGCCTGGCATGTGCTGCCAAGTGCTGGACATCAGAAGAGTGGGCGGTACTTAACGGTGGTGCTGGGAGACACAGGAAGGGAGCGCCAAAAGGAGAGTGATGCAGGCCAGGATGTGAAACTTATCCCGGCTTGCAAAACATACTGGAAGCTTCGAAAGCAACTTTGAGATGATGCTGAGAAGTCTGAGATTCACCATCATGTGGAATACTCCTTTACACTGTGTGAATATGTCACTGTGATTGGTTTAATAAAAAGTGAAACAGCCAGTAACTAGGTGGGATTTTGGGGGTGGAGAGAATGCCAGGGAGAAGAAGGGTGGAGTCTCAGGAATCGCGAGTCAGACTCAAAGAAAGAACATGGGAAGTTCACAGATGAGGTAAATGAGCCCCAGGCAGCACATAGAATAACAGAAATGGGTTGATTTAAGTTATAAGAGCTAGCTAGAAACAAGCCTAAGCTATCTGCTGATCATTTATAATTAACATTAAGTCTCTGTGTGGTTATTTGGGAGTGGCTGCCAGGATACAAAGAAAATCCACCTACACTGTCACTCTGGCCATTTGAGGGAACTGGTCTGATCTGAGACACAGTAGATTCTCTTCAACTTGGGACCAATTACCTTGGAATCTGCTCCCTGATGGGAGATTTAGGGGAAACTAAGCATTTTTCTTATCAACGAAGAAATGAGTAAGGAGCAGCATCATGGGGAAAGGGAGAAGGTGGGGGCTTTATAAATGAGCCATTCAATACTGTTCGCACACCAGCAACGTGTGTATTGTTCTAGAAGAAAAACTGTAATCAACCTATTGTTTTCAGGGATTTACAATTTTAAAGAAGAAAAAAATAAACCCTCAATCCTTTTGACAGTTGGATTTAAGGACCATTCCAAATGCCTTCCCGACCCCTTCCCCTCCTCCCAGATTTTACCCCGTCATTTCTCCCAAGCAGACTTTGCATGGTGTAGAGAGGGTGTGGAAAGACAGGCTGCCACTTCTAAAAGGCTCCCCAAAGTGTCATGGAACGGGCTTGTTTTCTTTATCCTTTCCAACTAAGTGTCAGTTGTCAGGGCTGGATGGATGGTTGGCATATCGCAGTGGGAATGCAAAGGACCCCGAGAGAGGCCTCCTGCCAAGCTGCTCCCTTCCTTCATTTGTTACTAGGCCAAGAGCTGCTGGAAAGTGTCTCTCGGAGCACACCTTGGTCCTTTCCCTGAGAAAGCCAAACTTGGAAGTGACTAGCAGGTCTAATTGTACCTCTGTTGGAATCCAGATTCTGAAAGGAATCAAAGAGATGTCTGGAAGCCTCTGTCTGGAGAGCGTTTGATGGATTAAATCCAAGCTGCACATGGACCCAAGAAGCTGTCAGGGTGCCTGGGCAATGCAGAGCTGATCTGGCCAATGCATTCCAGATGGTTTGCCTGCCTTCTTTGGACTGGGGGCCAGTTGGAGCTCCCAGGCAGTCTCCCAAGGTAGCCTCCCAGAGGGTTCAGGGCAGCTGTCCAGATGGGAGGGACCAGGCTAAGGATCATTGTGGCCAGCTCAGAACTAGAGGGAAGGGCCTCCTCCTTTGTATTGAGCATCTGGATATCATTTTTCAAGCTATTAAAAACACTAACTCTTCTCTGCTACATGTAGCCAATTCAGGGCTTGTTTGGGTTTTTGGATTTTTTTTTTTTTTTTGTATTTTTGTTGTTGGTGGTGGTGGTGGTGGTGTGTGTATGTGTGTGTGTATGTGTTTAAGCACTTGGGGGACAATTTCAGGCCAAGCAGTTGCACCCAAATAGATTCACCCAAATAATTTGGGGCTATATGCTATGGTGAAGCTCAGAGAAGGGATTCCAAACCTCTCTAGCAGACAGCTAGTCACCATCCCCCAAACCTCTCTAGTAGACAGCTAGTCACCATCCCCCAAACCTCTCTAGTAGACAGCTAGTCACCATCCCCCAAACCTCCCAGCTCTATCCTCCAGCAATCGTGCTGTCGACCACAGAGACTCCTGGGCAATGCCAGGACTCTGCAATGTATTTTACTGTTCACTTTAGCTTTGTTTTGCCTTGTGTAAAACACATAAGGCAGATGCGGAAGACCTTCTCCCCTGTTGGAGGCCTGCTGACTAGGTTATGGAAAAGAAGCACAAGACAGAAAGAGAGTAACAGCAAGACCGAACAAAGAGAAGGAGCAGATGAATGAGCCACTTGGAAACGCAGTGACTTCTGCACTGTGCATCCCCCAGCTGTGGCGGAATTCTCGACTGTGAAGCCCAGGCCCGTTTTGCCCAAGGTCCTGTTACCACCACTTGGCTGGCTAATACTGAATTCAGTTAGCTAACAGCAGCTTCTCCAAGGGACCTGGTCTGGGGGAAGCAGGAAGATCTTCTGGCCTCTATGTGGCCATGGTGGGACAGCACAGAAGCCTTCCCTGCTCCGTAGATAGGCCCTGACTGATGAAGCAGCAGGTCTTGATGCTGGACAGTGCCTATCTTACCAGAAAATGGACATTCCCAGAGCAACATGTACCAGAAATGTCAAAGAAAGGAGTCCATACCTATTGGACTGAACCAGTGAACAGAGCACGTTGGGGTCATCTGGAAAGAGAAAAGTTGCTAAAACAGGTTATCCCATCTGTTCTAATAGCCAAATACAAGGTAAATCCAGGTACAGATGTACCCAAGTGTCCTACTTTCCATTCTGCTCCCTTTGAGCTCTGCTTTTGCGAAATGATACTGGACACATCTTAAAAAGATGCATAGTAGAGACGGAAAATCTTACACATCTAATGACTCCCCCGAAGTGGACTTGTTGAAGAATGGAGATGGCTGATACACACAGTCGTCTCCCTCTTCCAACATTTGGCTTTCTATGGTTCACTTACCCATAGTCAGCTGAGGTCTGAAAACATTAAATGGAAATTTCCAGAGCTACTGTTTTACATTCTGGATTGTTCTGAGTAGTGTGATAAAATATATTGCCAACTCCACCCGTTTCAGAATTGTGAATCATTGCTGTACCCAACATACCCAGGTTGCATATGCTCCCTGGCCACTAGTCACTTAGCAGCTGTCTTGATCATGTGACTAACCACTGCCACGCTACAGTGCTTATATATAGGGTTTGTACTCCCCTCCGTTTTAAGTATGCACTAGGGATCTTGGAACATATACCCCAAAGATAAAGGCAGATAGCTATACATCTCAAAGCCTTCTGAACTACAAATGATAGAATAAAGTATGTTTCCTAGCTGAGCATGGTGGTGTACACCTGTACTCTCAACAGGAAGCTGAAAGAGAAGAATCGTTAGTTTGAGGCTAGCCTGGGCTACATGGTGAGACCCTGTCTCAAAAACATGCTTCCTGAAATCTTTTCTTAGTCAATTTGAGAACAAATAATAATATTTAGTGCATAAATGTGTCCTGTACACATATCATGATACAGAATAGCTCGTAAACAAACACATTTGAACATGTCGTGACAAACCCCTAGGCAGCGTATACCCACATCCTTAGTCTGTGTGTGCAGAAGTCACAAGAAAGCATGGGTATCCTTACTACTTAAGAGACCCAGTGATTACCCCAGTCTTCCTGGATGCCTCAACATGCAAATCTATATAACCTTGAGGCTCAGAGCCTCACCTGTTTTGGCAAAGGCTTTCCTAGGCTTCCAAATGACTCCTTCAATTCTCCGCTGTCATCAACCCTGACCCCTCCACTGCAGCTGTGATGTGAAATACCAATCAAGTTCAAGTTCAACACTGAACTCTGTTCCTGTCCACTTGCAGTCAGAGACAAGGTCTAACTTGTCTTCCTCTACAGTGACAGAGCATTGGCAGACTCTCACAGACCACAAACAGGACTTTTCTGAAACTCATCCACTTGTGGCAGCAGAAACACATCCCCTGCACCCACCAGTCCTTCTGAAATAACGCTGTGGCAAGCACAGAAAGACGTAACAGGTATTCTTCCCCCTCTAGATTTAAAGGAAGGCATCTTTGCATTGTTATGCAGAGCAGGAGACTGACATAGAAACTAATTTTCCTGGGCTGATGTCCCCTTTGTCACCTGAGTTTTTTCAAGGGACTCAGACAAAGGCTCTCTGGCTTTAAATCTTCCTTTCTCTTGCACCCCACCCTCTCCCTCTCCACTGCAACTGGTCAGGGCTGGATGAAGGAGTTCAAGATCCCCAGACCCCTGAGATCATTACCAAACAAACCCCTGAGATCATCACCAAATCACCTTGCCTAGTGAGCAGAGGATGTAGGCATCTACAATCTCAAAAATACATCTCTGCCCAGTTCCAAATTCCATAGCCGCCATCTTCATTTTCCCGAATCTTCCCACGAGCTCTACCTTAGATGGAAAGTCAAGTATTTGCTTAGAAAGAAAATGCCTGAGCACACACTCAGGACAGAAGGTGGGGGTCCTAAAGGCTCTGTGTCCCAGGGGTTTGGCCCACATTTTCCGGGACAACTCACTGTGCTAGAGGTAACAGACTCGTTTCATCACTGAGCTGACAGACATCGTGACTTTGATGAAAAGTGTCAAGGAAAACTCCCCAGAAGGTTGATGCTCATCCTTGTGGTTTGGGGGACAGTGCCATGTTGATGGATCTGCCCACCTGGTAGCCTCATCCTACCCACAGAGCCTAAACACTGAAAGAAGCCATAGCCTCTGGGACCTGGGAACTTGTGATGTCTCAACAGGCATCTAACTTGACCTGAGTAGGCAAGGCAGAAATTGCTAAACCAACTCTTGTCTGGGAAACACAGGGCTTGTTCTGGTAGAAGCCTCACTGGAATCTAGGAGCAGAGGAAATGAGTTGAAAAGAGCAAGCTTCATTCATCCAGGAAGCTGTGGTGGAGACACACCCATCCTGCCTGGAGACTGGATGCCAAAGCAGCTTGGCTCCAGGTAAGTTACTGGCGAGGCAAGAAGTGTTTCTTCCTGTTCTGCACCCTCCCTGGAGCAGAGGGGCCGCCCAGCAGAGGAACCGCAGACACACCAGAAGGCTTTTGCTCTCTGAGGATGTCCCTGGGGTTCAGATCCCACCCAATCTCCTACTTCCAGGAGTCTTCAAACCCTGGCTTCCCTTAGGATGCCACAGGGAGCCTTCCATTTGATATTACACTCTTGGCTTGCATGCCTCCATCTCCGAGACCGGCAGATGCACGGTGAACCCAGAGGATCACAATTGGCACTTTCCCCTAGCTTCTCTGGCCCGTTCCGAAGAAGCATTACATTACTGAGCAATAAGCACTAGAGAAAGATGTTCCTGTCTGCGGCTACCAGGTGTACACAGCTTAACTACTCCATAGCTGCTTCGGGCTGGGGAAGAGCACAGACGTTTTTCCTTTGCCTTTCCTTCTTGTTGTTCACCGTGTCCTTGTAACTTAGGACCATGTAGGGACAGTCAATTTCCTCCACTAGACAGCTGAGGACAATGTGACTTCCTAGTGATACGACAAGGGAGTCCAGAGGGATAGTGACAAAGCGGAGGCCTAGGCTCCTGATTTCCATCCTAGGGTTCTTTTGAGGTATCTTCATTAGATAGAAATTCGGTTCCTCCAGGGCAGAAGCTAAAATTTAAAGTCCCCACTCCGTGACACGGATGAAGCAGGCCACTCGCCTTATCTCTCACAGGCCACCCACACAAGCCATCTGTCTAAGCACACCAAAATAGCACTGTCGTCTCCAGCTCTGCACCTTCGCCCCTGCCCCAGCGCTTGTTTGAAGTGCCCTCCCCCGTTCTCGGCTTAATGAAATTTAATCATCCTTTAATCCTGGGCTCAACTGGCTTCTATAGTGCCTTCCTGATTAGTGCAGCAGGAAGTCATTTATCTTGCTCAGGATACGGTTTATATATATAAAAGAGCAACTGTGGCTTCCTTGGGTTCTGCCTTGCAGATTAGTGTTTTGCAGGTGAATTTTATCTTCCCAAGTAAAGTATGAGCCTGAAGAAGACATAAAGAAGTGTTTCGTGCATCTTAAAGTCCCCTGTAATCTTGCATGTGATAAGAACTTCACATTTTGAAGCAGGAAGTGAAACACATGGAAGATAAATGGCTCCTTCCAAAGTCCATGGCACTGAAACTTGAATTTACAGCTCCAGAACTGATCTCCACATTATTTCTCCCAAGCCACACTGTCAACCATGCAGTTGCCGCTACAGTTAGCCTCCCCGGGGACCCAGAACAGCTGAACATAGGCTATTTTACAGGACCCAACTTAATCCAATGTAGACTGTGCCATTAGAAAGAGTAGTTCAAATTGCTGGGCTTGAACAACTGAACTTCCTGTGTTGTTGGCTGCCATGATGTGGGTAGCTCCTCTCAGTACTCCTTCCTCCTTTCATAAGCTTGACTTGACTGTGAGCTTGAAGAGTGTGAGATCACATAGAATGGCTATAAAGTACCTTCAAGGACAGCGATAAGAACATAATGAGAGCGTGGACTAGCATTATAGTCTCTAAATCTTCTAGTTGCTCTTTTTATAAGCACTACCTGCCCTCACTGGGCTAGATGACGTGGTTACAGAAATACTGTCTGTACCCTCATGAAGCACCAGTGACTGAGCATCCATGGACACAGCAGGTAACTTAAGTAAAAAAAAAAGATGTCAAAATTACAGACTAATTTTTCTCCCTGTTCTTTTTGTTTTAGCTGAAGAGTTAAATGAAGCGGGGTACTATGCTATCATTCTGTAAAAACACTAGGCGCTGACTCTGCATACTATATAACAAATCAACCTGTAGACGAGAGCTAGTAAGATAGAGGCAGGTAAGCACGCTAGGTACCTCGCAGGTGGTTGCTCAGGGTGGCCCCAGGAGTCTGAGGTGCCCAATGAGCTTCTCAAGGAGCAAGGACATGTCCATCACCTGCTTCCAAAGAAGGCTAAGTATGTGGTTAACTGCAGAGACTTTGTTCGGCCCAGCAGAAATAGACCCGGTTTGTTCAAACCAACAGAGAACACACTGAGCCTATCCTCATTCCCTGTACTTACCAAGCTAACTTAAATAAATAATAAATACACACCTCAAGAGTTTGAAGCAATACCTTATCAGCCTAAGAAAACAGCTGTCGGCCCAGCCTTGTTTATCTGTGTCTGTTTGCCTACATCTCCCTACCCCCTAAAAAAGAGTCACTCCCTGCACAGTAGCACAAACCACAGTAGAACCTGGAACTTTCAACCCAGTCTCATATCCCCTACATTAACATCACATTGCTGATAGTAATGCATCTCATGTGTTTATTTATTAATGACAATTGTTTGCATTCCTCAAATACCTTACTCATCCAGATTTAAGTATTAGGAGGTTAGATCAACATCAGTATTTGGAAGATGGTCTTTCTCTAAAGCATGAAAAGGGATTCCACAAAACAAAGCCCCAATGCCTACCTCCCATCAAGTGCTGTGCTTGGGTCTCACTGTATGAGATCCTCAATGGTTTGTTCATTTAGAGACTACTCCGATAGACAAGGAAATGTCTGGCGGAAGGATGAAAGCAATGAGTACATCACTTTACAAAGCATAGTCACATGCTAACCAGCTCTGATTTCCCTAACAGCTCATTGTGAGCGCTTTATCCCTGCAGCATTTATTTTGTTTGCCTCTGATGCTTGTGGGTATGGTGTATTTATAACTCTGCAGCATGTATTTATAACTTAAGAGTAAAGTAGAAGGTCTTTGTATGTTCTAAAATTACTTCTTTCGAAGTTCAAGGGCTCTTTCCTTCAGTTTTCCCGTTGGAGAATCTGGTAAGCCATTCCTGATGGCACATTTTCAAAGAATGTAACTGGGCTCCTGGTCCATCTTCCTTCCATAACGCTCTCCCCTACAGTAAACACCTCGTTCTCAGGTCATTTTGACCTTAGTCAAAGCCTCAAGTCATCATGAGGCTTTTCCGGACCACGTCTAGATTTTTACAATTTCAATGATGTTTTGTTGCTAGAAACGTAGGTGATAAGCATGTAAGATGTAGACTGCCATGATTCTAAGTGTCTTCATGTTAATGTCGACATAAATTTCTAGACCTCAGTATCTCACACAACCTTTTATCATCAATGTGCGTTTTTATCCAGATATTCCCGTACCATGTGATGCTTCTTATCTCAAAATCAAAACAGTAATGCTGAACAAACATCCAGCTGGCACATTCCTTCGAGAAGCTCTGTCCACTGCTCCCTTCTCGTCTCTGAGTTTGGTTTTCTGTATACGATCCACTTGCTCATTCTGAAACAAAAACTAGCAAACCCAAACATGTCCTCCCCTTTTCCTGCAAAGAAGTAAGCAATGAACTCTGTCTCTACCCCTCAAGTCATCTCTTTAACATAGTTCAACCACTGCGCTAGATCCCAGTCTTCCTTATCGCCTGTTAAAGTTCCCTCCCACCCCGCCTCCACATTGGATCTGTTTAAATGCAGGGAAGGGAAAACATCCCCTCCCCCTAGCTAAAGTGTAACTAACAGAATGGAGGAATAGATAGGTCTCTTAAGCTAAATAAATTCTAGCAATTACAGGTGTCTTCATGTGAAGAACTTAAATATACAGCTTTTGACATTTCGTATGTCACAAAAGCCAGTTGAAAGATTTGCATTTAGTAGGGATTAATGACTCTGAAACTAGATCATACAGTATTGTGTATGATTTACCACGGTACTTGTGAATAGGAAGTACATAGTAAACACCCAGTGGTCTTTACTCTGATAACCCCATGAGAAATATCCCACCATCTTCTGGGTCATACTTTATGTAGATTCCTGATAGGTGGAAGCTTGGATAATTTTATGGATTTTTTAATGAATGGATGGAAACCACATGGTAGACTCAGAAGGAATAGGACAGAGTATATGGTTTTTAGGAGGTAATAGTCTTTGGGGACTATTAATGATCTCGATGGTCTGTGGGTGAGTAGTCTATAAAATTCATATCAATTTAACAGTGCTATAGATTTAGATAAGTTATTGATTTCTAGAAATAGCTATTTCTATTATGCTTTAATGGGTCTCTGTAAAATACAACATTTTCATTAATAAAAACTTTAAACGAAGAAAGAAAATTGTGCTCAGCAGGGCCTTTGATCTTACACTGAATTGATGAGTTCCACATAATCTTAATCTAGTCTGGAGGTTCATCATCAGCCTAGAAGTCCTAAAAGAAAGTTTCTTCTGAGATTTTGTCTTAAGGCTCCACGTGACAGGTACAGCGCAAAGAGGGTTACATGGAGAAGGAGGTGGGATTCCCACCCCAACATGATCAGGCCATGCACCGCGTTCTGTGAGTTGGGAGTAAACGTGAAATTCACAAGAACAGATGTTGACACAAACGTACAAGGCCTGTTGAATCTAATGTTCTAAAACATGTAATTAGTCAACAAGTAGACTTGATCCACACCCCAGTTTGGAAGAACAAGTCAAATATAGACTGTTTTGTTTTTCGACAAGATGATTCTGGGTCAATTGCTAGTTTCAGAGGCCTTGGGTTTATTCGTATGGTATACAGATAAAGTAAATATAAAGTCTGAAAATGTCAGAAGTTCCTTACTGTTAATGAGAAGCCTGCTGAAATAGAGGGATAATAAAAACAGCTGTCCTTCTCAGATGACTTGGTTTCTTAAGGAATCTGAAGAAACACAGACATGTGACCTGTGGTTTGAGAAATGCCCAAATAAACTTCCCCAGCATATTTGGATTCAAACTTGGCCTACAGCAATCTGCATTTTCTGCTTCAAATATGGCTCATGGAAAGACTCATATGCATCTGTCTCCTGCCTGGGTCTCCAAAAATCAGCATGTTCTCCTGTTCTCCGGCTGCATTGGCGCAGGGCAGTCTGTAAGGAGTTTGCCAAAGCCCACACCCTCACTTACCAAGCTCTTTGGTACCTGTTCCCAGACTTTGCTTCAGAAGGAGAATGCATAGGCTATACAACTTCTTCCAGGAATGCTCAACGATTCCCCTTGCTGTTTAGAAACAGAAATTCTCTATTAATTTAAATAAAGTGCCCACATATAGCATAGTGTTTAAGTTGAGAATGGCCCCTATAGGCTCTTATACTTGAATGTTTGGTTTCTAGTTGAAGGACTATTTAGGAAGGATTAGGAAGTGTGGCCTTGTTAGAAGAGGTGTGTCACTGAGGGTGGGCTATGAGGTTTCAAAGCCCATGCCAGGCCCAGTCTCTACCTCTCCAGCACCATGCCTGCCTGCCTACAGCCATGCTCCTTGCTGTGATGATAATGGACTGACTCTCTGAACTGTAAGCAAGCCCCCAATTAAATGCTCTCTTTGATAATTTGCCTTGGTCATGATTTCTCTTCATAGCAATAGATCAGTAACATATCATCCTCCAAGAAATTCAGCAACATCTATCAACTTCTTAAAGTCAAAGAAGGTTCTGGAAAGACAGCAGAGAAGGAAGCATTACTTGAAATTTGCCTAGCACCCTTCACACAAAGAGTAATTAGATAAGAAAGACCAAAATTCTTGGTAAAATTTATGATAAAAATATAGATTGTGGTGATATTTTATGTGTGCACCCCAACAAAGCTAATCTGGGGATCAGAGGAAAAAGCTAGCCACTATATTAAACACAGACATCAGGCAGTGGTAGCACACACCTTTAATCCCAGCATTGGGAAGGTAGAGATCCATCCAGATCTCTGTGAGTTTAAGGCCACACAGGGAACAGAGCCAGGTGTGGTAGCACATGCCTTTAATCCCAGCACTAGTTAACCATAGAGGTCTGGAGGTCTGGACAGGCAGAAAGAGGAAGTGATGTAGCTGGGCAGAGAGAGGAAGTAAGATGGCAGGGCACAGAAAGGTATATAGGCGTGAGTATACAAGAAGTATGGCTCTCTTGGGCTGAGGATTTCCTAGAGGTAAGACGTGGCTGGCTTGCCCTCTGATCTTTCAGCTTTCACCCCAATATCTGGCTCCTGGTTTTTTATTAATAAGACCATTTAGCAATTCATCTTACAATAGATCCTGGGACTGGAGAGATGGTTTGGCGGTCAAGAACACTTGCTGCTCTTGCAGAGGATCAGAGTTCAGTTCCCAGCACCCATATTGGAGAGGAGGGATCACAGGCACCTTTAACTCCAGCTCAGGGAGATCTGATACCTTCTGGCCTCCACAGGCTCCCATGCACATGTACATACACACACAGAGAGATATACACAAATAAATAACAAAATAAATCATCTGTATATACATATATATACTTTATAACATTAGCATAAACTTCAAAACATTAGCGGAAGGGGAGAGTCACAGAGCTGCATGTTATCCATACCTGTACAGGAAGAAGCCACGTGGAGGAAGGATGGGTCTAGTGGAACAGGAACAGGAAAGCCCCCAAGTGGCCAAGACAGTTGCTGGGGAACAGAGGACCTACATGATAACAACAGCAGCTGGATGCGGAGGGATTTGGATGTGTTTCTGGTGGGTGAGAGCATGGAGCCCACAGTGATAATGGAGGGGTGAAGCGGTCTCTAGTCCCTAAGGACTCTTGAAACTGAGAGGCCAGCACTCCACACCAGGGAAGCAGAACTAAATCCGAACTGGATGGTGGCAGCAGAGATGAAGGGAGAGAAGCCAGGGCAAAGAACAGAGCCAGGAAACCTCAGGCCTTCAAACACCACACACACACACTACAGGGCAGGGACCCGTGTGTGTCACAGGACCCTGTGAAGTCAGCCTTTCTGACTTCAGAGCCATGCCTTTCAACTAAAGCATGTCTTCTGCTAAAGGGTCAAGACGAGCTTTAGCAGAAAAGGATCAGGGTCAAGTTGCATAAAAGCTTATTCATAAAAAGAGAATAGGGAGCTAAATGAGGTTAAGTCCTCACACAAGATCAAAACCATAACCTACCATTTCAAAACAGAATTGAAAAGCATTAGGAAAGTTACACACACATGAAAGGCGAATATAAACACAATTTGAAAACTTACAAAGGATGAAATAGACCTTGGGAAAGAACTCAAGAATTAAAGGAAATTTAGTTCAGAAATAAAACTGAAAAGGAACACAAGAGCAAATAAACACAACTCACACTTCAGGTACACAAAGGTAAAAGAAAAGGAAAATTTTTAAAATGAAAATAGAGATTTAAAAGAGGGCTGGAAAGGTAACTCCGAGGTTAAGAGCACTGGCTGCTCTTCCAGAGGACCCGAGTTCCCTTCCCAGCACCCACATCAGGCAGCTCACAACTGCCTGTAACTTCAGCTCCAGGGGGCTCTCACACTCTCTTCTGGCCTCTGCACACATGTGGCGGCGCCCCATGCAGCCACTCACACACACACATAAACAACAAATAAGTTTAAAAACTCTGTTTTAAAAGATGTAAAAGAAATTAGCAACTACTGGTGAGAGGAATAAATCTAACATACAACTATGGGAGTCCCGAAAGTATAAAACCACAGAAAGCCCGCAGTATAAACATTCTCTCCGCCCCACTCCCTCCCCATGCTTCCCGCTTACTTGTTTTGAGCCAGGGTCTCTCACTCTAGCCTGAAATTCACTATGTAGCCCAGGCTGCAGTATTCCTGCTTCAGCCTCAAGCATGCTGAGATTATAGGTATGAACTTTTATACCTGGGTTCAAGGCATTTCTTTAAAAATATCTAAGAACCTTTATACTGAATCAAAAAAAAAAAAAAAAAAAAGATGGGGGGTGGGGCAGAGAGATGGCTCAGTGGCTGTTCTTCCAGAGGACATTGGTTTAATTCCCAGCACCTATGTGGCAGCTCACAGCTGTCTATAGCTCCAGTTCCATGGTAACTGACTCTCTCTCTTCTGGCCTCCAAAGGCACCAGGCACGCACATGGAGCACAGAACATGCCGGGAAAACACCCCCCCCATAAAATTTTAAAATGAAAAATTACATATTTGGGGGCTGGGGATGTAGCTCAGTGGTAGAGCACATGCTTATTGAGTTCAGTCGTTGGCATCAAAATTAAATGGGCAATGGGACACCTGTATTTAGGAAGAACACAGAACGGGATATTGACTTAGAATGATGAACCAAGACATGTTCACACGGCTGCGAACTTTTAGGTGGGCTTGTGAAGAGTGGACCTCGGAGCCAGGGAAAGAAAATTAGCTTCGTTTCTGGTGCTTCAGAATGTTTGAGATAAGTGGAGCAACAATTTTCAGGGTCTTAAGAAAACAAAAGCTTACCAATATGTAAGATTCAGGGAGTTGAGTTCCCGAGAGTCTTCCTGTGGACATGTCAGAAACATGAAGTCAAAAGGGAATATTTAATATATGACCGCTTGTAGAATTAAGATTAAGGGAAGGATGATAGGGAGCATGTTTTGTGTACACTGGCTGTTTACTCAGACAATGTAGATACAGGAAAACATTACTTTGGAAAAATAAAGGTAAATACAAACAGCAAGTGAGGAAGTGTTACACATCTACCCATCCACTTGATTGCAGAAATGGTAGCATTGCTAGACTGAGCCATTTGTGAAATGGCAGCATTGCTATACTGAGCCATTTGTGAAAACCTAGTAGTTCTTAATTTGAATTGGAATATCAGAATGAACTACTTATTTATTTATTTATTTATTTATTTATTTACTTATTTACTTATTTACTTACTTACTTACTTACTTACTTATTTATTTATGGTTTTTCAAGACAGGGTTTCTCTGTGTAGCCCTGGCTGTCCGGGAACTCACTTTGTAGACCAGACTGGCCTCGAACTCAGAGATTTGCCTGTCTCTCTGCCTCCTAAGTGCTTAGATTAAAGGTATGCACCACCACTCCTGGCGGAGTTATTTGGTCTTTAAAAATAGGTATTTACATACCTTGTGTCTGAATTTAGGTTTTGAAATACTATTTCTCACATAAGAAACCAGGGCGTGTCAGGAAAATGGCAGATTCCAGGTCTATGGTGTGAGAGGGCGAAGGTGATCCTAAAACCGAGTCATATCAGATAGTGAGGAGGCCATCAAGAATGCTGGGTCATCTCAAAAGGATTCAAGGGCCAGTGGAAGAGACTATCAAACATGAGACATGCCAATCTGCAGGTGGTTTGAAAGCCATAAAACATGTCAAATGCATATGTGAACACATGCATATATGTAAAGTTCAAGACAAGTAAACCAAGTTAGCTTTGAGTGGTGAAACAAAACATTCATTAACTGTTAATGTGTAAATATGGGGAATGAAAAAGGCATTTAAAAATGCACCCCTGGTTAAAGAAACAACAGAGGAAGAGATGCATCGTTCTACAGAATTCTTGTAGCAAGCAAATTAAGAAGTAACAGGTTAGAATAGTCTATAGCCCTCAGTGAATTAATAGACCTAGGCAGTTAGCATCAACCTCTACTTAAGTCACAAAGAGACAACCAGTCGCCATGCACTTCTCAGTGGACCACCACTGTGGCCATGCCAGGGGATCACACCTGAGTCTCAGCAAGCTTTCAACCCCGCTGCCCTGTATTTGCAAGAATAATAACTAATATTATTTATTTAAATATTATTATAAAAAATAAATAAATAAATGCTCTGTATTTGCAGGAAATACAGAGGACAGAGAAGCATGTTAAACCGTACCAGGGACAAGTGAACAGCCTAATACTGACTGTAGGAAGCTGTAGCTCAAACTCCAGCTTCTGGGGGCTTCCACAGATCAACTGTTTGGGAAAGTTTGTAGGGGAACTGTGGGCACAAAAAGATTCCAAAGACATCAAAGTTTTTTAAAAACTGGCAAAGAGAAACTAACCTTTTTAGAAATGTTAGTTGGACAGAAAAGCCACAAAATCAATAGAAGGAAGTGATTCCCAAAACCAGTAAATGGTGAGTTTGGGGCCGGGGGAAACAGTTTTGATCACCACAGACCACAAAGAAAGCTTTGGATGCAGTCCACAGCAGTTCTGGTTCTTGAGCTGGGGATGCTTTAGAACAACCCAGTAAACTCCGCGTTTGTTTTGTTTTTAGACATTTATATTTTATTTCATTCACAAAGGGGCTTTAAATACACACATCCCTTAGCCTTGCATGTCTGTGACTAAGGATCTGCCTATAAAATAAACCCAGGGGCTGGAGAATGGATTAACAGTTAAGAGTACTGGTGCTCTTCCAGAGGGCCAGAGTTTGATTCCTGGTACCTGCATGGAGGCTCACAACCATCTGTAACTCTATTTCTAGGAGATCCTGTGTCCTCTTCTGGCCATGGGCACCAGGAACACATGCAGTGCACACACAAATGCAGTGAAAACACCCACAAATATAAAATAATAAAATATTTAAAAATAAGATAAGCCTATTCAAACGCACAAAGGTGAGTGTGTCCACTGTAATGGCTAAGGAATTGAGAGGGCATAGAAGCAAATTCCTACTAGATAAGGACTCTGAATGATAACCCACACTACATCCATACAATGGAATATTTTGGCACCATGGAAATTGAAGCAGGTCTATATGGCTACCCAAACATACCATTTACGTGTGTGGTGATGGAGATGAACCCTGGGCTTTGAGTATGCTAGGTAAGCATTCTTTACCACTAAGTTACATTGCCAACCCTCTAAACATATTGTTAAGTATAAAAGGAGCACTCCCACGTGCACGACACTTCAAAGTTACACACGACTTTCCCAGACACTTACTTGCTCACTGTAAAGTCACTTCCACACGTAAAGTACACATGTGCACATATAAAAAACCATGTGCCGGGTGGTGGTGGCGCACGCCTTTAATCCCAGCACTCGGGAGGCAGAGGCAGGCAGATCTCTGTGAGTTCGAGGCCAGCCTGGTCTCCCAAGTGAGTTCCAGGAAAGGCGCAAAGCTACACAGAGAAACCCTGTCTCGAAAAACCAAAAAAAAAAAAAAAAAGAAAAGAAAAGAAAACCCCTTCACAGATGTACCCAGCCTCTTGGGTTTTAGTTAATTCCAGATACAGTCAAATTGACAACCAAGAACAGCCATCACATGGAGTTAGCACTTCTTTTACTAGAAACCCTGGGTTGTTATAAAGCTGGTAACATCAAAGCTGGGGCTGCATTTGAAAACCCCAAGTTCTAACAATGTCTTCCTCCTGCTCTTGACACAAAAGCAAATATTTCTGCTGCTCACTTTGTAAAGGAGTTTAGTCAAGTACACAACACATGATGTAGAACTATAATAAATAAAGTTGAAGTCACTCATTTATCAGCTCTCTGTTGAGTGTATAGTTGTATCAAACTCCAAGGTAGTGTTGGGGGTACAAGAGAAAACATGACAGATAAAGTCCTGTCCTCAGAGAGCTGACCCACCCATTGACCACATAGCTGAGAATTTTCTTCACTGACTGGAACAGTTTGCATTGCAGGCAAGATGATTTGGACTTCTCAGTGGCATATGGATCATACAAAGTAAAAAAAAAAAAAAAGAATATAAGATGGATATAAGAGATTATGAGCCACATAGATTTTTGGAGCATTTTTCTCCAAAGATTTTTTTTTTTAATCTTAAAGTAGAAGCTTATTATGACTACATTATAAAATTAAGGTTGATGTGGTAGGAGCTCTGCAGATGGTTCCCAATGATTCTACTTCCTGGTGTCCACACCCTTGGAAGACTGTCTTTCAGAGTGTGAGCGGATCCTAGTGGCTTGATTCTAAGAGATAAAAACCCTTAAAAGGCGATAGGACAACAATTCCCAGATTAGGTTACAAACCAATGTGACTTCCCATCTTCATTTCACGCTGTCTTGGCTTTCTCGTCCACTTTGGCTTGGAGAGAAGCCAGTTGCAATATCGTAGGAGCTGGAGAGAGGTCTTCATGGCATATGGCATATGGCATGGAACTGAGGCAACCTCTGGCCAGAAATCAGCAAGGAACTGGGGTCCTGGGTCCAATAGCCTGTGGAGGACTGAAGCATAAGCACGCTGGAACACAGATCCTGAGCCAACCGAGCCTTTGGATAACTGCAGCATTCCAGCAAATACCAGAATTGCAATCTTGAGAGAGCCTCAGTGTGAAGCATCGAAGCCAGTCCAGAGCTGCACCTGGAGAAAGGAATGATGACGAATGCTGTTTTGAGCTTCCAGTTTGGGGATGCTTGTTACCCGGCAACAGGCAACCAATATAGTTGACTAGGCAATCATTCCCCTTTGGAAGTAGATCACATAAGTCCTGGTAATGCCTTTGGGAGCATTATTTCTCACATGGGCAAATGTGGCAAAGCCATGATGGAATGTATTCTGTCACTTGGCTTTGTTTCATCATTCCGATGATCTAACTTGCTTCAGAAAGTTTAGCTGAAAGGGACCTAAAAAAAAATTTTCTTGTTACTTTTTTTCTGCCAATGAGTTTTTCAGACTCACTCGACTTGAAAAAACTTTAATTTGAAAGTAATTTCGTTAAGAATCATTCTAGACATCGGTGTTATTCTGCACAGATAATTGTTTTCTGGAGTCATTTGCTTTTCTCTATTGTCTGCTTTCCTTTACCTTTCTTTAGAATTTCTCCTCACTCTTCAGCTTTGACTGCAGGATAAGATGTTATTTGAGTGAGACCTCATATCACTTCCATCTTCAACTCCCTCCCCCACTCTTTCTGCCCATCTGTCAGTATGTATGTATATATGTCTCTGGCTAGAAATACATATTTTTGTGTATTCAAACTATTGCCCTGAAAGCTTTGCATGGCATCCTTATATTTCTTATTGAATGGAGAAAAAAATTAATAAATTCTGTTTTAAGAAATAAATCATGTAACTATTTTTAGTAGTTTTTATTTGTTTTGTTTTTTGAGACAGGGTTTCTGTTTCTTTGTATAGCCTTGGCTGTCCTAGAACTAGTTCTGTAGACCAGGCTGGCTTCAAACTCACAGCAATCCCCCTGCCTCTGCCTCCCAAGTGCTAGGATTAAAGGCATGTGCCACTACCACCTGGCTAGTAGTTTCTATTTGGAAAATAATTTTTGCATTAACTTTTGTAGACATTTCAGATTAGATGGAAAACTATAGGTAATCCATATGTCGGAGGCCTTGAATTAGAGGGGGCCTCCTCCCCCCAAAAAACCCAGTGTGATGCAGCGGGAAAGATGACCAGGAAAGATTTTGTGCATCAGTTTAGTTTGTGATCCAGGTTCGGCATTTCTGTGTTTGGCACGAAACACAAAATGATCCAAAGATTATTCTGACTGAATCAAGAGTACCGGCTTTCTGAATCACAAAAAAAAAAAAAAAAAAAAAAAAGACGCGACAACAAACAGCACATTACATTTCCTCCTAAAATATTTAAGGGGCGAAGCAAGCTACGTCAGGAAAATGGCCTCGGAAGAACACGGTAATTATTTATGTCTTCTACAAGAAACTAAAGAAGAGCTGATGTTAATTGAACACTCTCTGAGATGAGGAAGCTGGCCACCCCTGTGCTGGACTGGGGATTTCACAAAGCACTGGTCCCTTCCCGGCTGCAGCACAGTCCTGAAGCTCCGAAACCCCCCACCCCATCAACAGCAGCAGTAAAATGATCCCATGGGAGATTCAAATGAGGATATTTCGTTTTATTTGATCGGCAGCCTTAAAAGATACATGGCTCCAGGGCACAAGGGGACCTGAGACCTGGGCCTCTTAGCGTGTGGTGTGGCCTTATGCTGCTTCTCTGACATCAGATGGTGCTCTGGGAAGGACCAGGGGGCCAGCATGTGTGACTGGGTGTGGAGGAGCTTGAACTCAGGGTTTCGTGCAAGCTAGGCAAGTGTTTTGTCCCTGAGCTGCATCCTCAGCCCTGGGATTAGGTGTCTCAAGAAGTACAGGGCCCATTGGGCGGCCCTTCCCATCACAAGGGCAAGTCCCAGTCTGTGCGGTCCCTTAGGGTCACCCCTCAGCTGATGGCAGAGAGGACAGGTTCTGCCAAGAGGTGAGAGGATGCCCATGCTGCATTTGGAATGATAGATTTTTCTAGTCTGGGTAAAGAATAACGATCTCCCCCATAGACTCATTTAGGACTAAAGCCCGGAATCTAGCCACAGGCCTCCCCTGGGGCAACGACACACAGAGCCAGCTAGGACAGAAAAGGGAAGGAGGAAAGACAGAACATAGACACACGTCTCCAAAGCTTTTCTTCAGAGTCGTTTCTGAAATGAAACTCCTTGCGTTCCCATTCCCATTGTAGAGTTGAGGTAACTGAGGCAGGAGCATAAAAGCCAAAGGCCCCAGCTGGTTACTACGGAGCTGGCTGTCCCCATTGAAATGTTAGCCTCCACCCCAATCCTAATCTCTGCTCCAGTTTCGACCTGCCTCGTTAATTGAGTCATATGCCCCATAGAGACCCCACATAGTGCCCTGGAAACATGTGAAAGGTTTTTATGTATTTATTTTTAGCCAGGCATAGGGGTGCATGCCTTTAATCCCAGACCTTGAGAGGCAGAGACAGGCAGATCTCTATGAGTTCAAGTCTATCCTGGTCTATATGAGGAATTCCAGGCCAGCCAGAGCTACATAGTGAGATCTTGACTCAAAAAGAAAAAATATATCATTACATTTTTATTTATTTAGTGTGTGTGATATGTGTATGTATGCAATGGATGTGTGTGTGTGTGTGTGTGTGTGTGTGTGTGTGTGTGTGTGCACCCGAGCATGTGCATGCACCCTGGCATGCATGTGTAAATTAAAGGACAACTTTCAGGAGTCCATTCTTTCCTTCTACCATACAGCTCCTGTGGATCTAACTCACACTGTCAGGCTTGGCAGCAAGTGCCTCAACCTACTGAACCATCTTGACAGCCAGAAAGTCTCACTTAAACACTATGGACCTACTCAAGGCTGACTTACTTGTGGTTGTCAAAATCACTTCATTCTATGCCACTGTACAGCAGGCTTTACAGGAATTCAGGGTAAATTATGTGTTTCGTTTCTCCTGGCTCTCCATATTCTCACACAGGAGAAGGAAGATCCCGAGGGTCCCCAGGATATAAAAGGCCACCCTTAGGTACAAGGCAAAATCTCAGAGACACAATCACCTTCCACAGACACCACCAAGGATGGCCTTTGGGGGACCCAATTCTTCCTGTGGCAATGATGCATATGGACCGGCTGTTTGGGGAAAGGCAGGTTAGTGAACTATTGGTGTGTGGGTGAATCCTTGGTCTTTCTCAGCATCATCTAGCTGGCAAGGCCATGTCTTTCTCCCATAGTCTCCCAAGAGTAACTGCTCAGCTGCATCTAAGCAAGGAGAGGAAGATAAAGAAGTACTGAGAATTCTTACTGTATCAATGTGCAAATGATAGGTCTCACTGGCCAGGGCAGGAATGCCCTCGTTTTCTAATTATTCTCTATGTTCTGGGCATGGTCCCTTATGTATTCCTTCTCATTGGTCTAATGCTGATCGTGGAGAACAGGATGTTCTCCATTGCGCTTTGCTATTTAGACAGACAAAAACATCAACACAGGTGTTGGCTAACTTGGCTTGACATAATACCGCCCTCCACACACACAAATTGAGGCAGAAAAGCGTTGGACTATTGAGGGAGCCGTGGGAGTCCTTCCAACACTTTCTCATCTGTCCCATTATCAGCAGCAGACTAGCCAAGAGACCACATCACACACAGAGACCTGAGGTCATGAATGGGAACAAATTCCTATCATTCCAGCTCTGATTGATTAGTGCTGAGGTCACTGTTAACTAACGACTGCCGGTTCCCGAATCTACATGACTCAGTGAATGAATAAAACCTAAATTAACCACACTTGAGCCTGTGGACATAGGTTTTTCTTGTTGCAATGGCGGGGGAAAGGGAACCCGAACCAAAAAGTAAACAAAAGCCACCAGCAGCGATCAGGATGATGAAGCGAAGACTGCCGTAGGGTGGGTCCCTAATCAGTCCACCACTGACTGCTGCTGGCACGGCCGCTGCCGTTGTCTCCCATGGCCCCTTCCTCACGTATCCCATTGCCTTCTCAAGGCTCTCAGCCCCCCTCATCTCCTACCTCCTATGTGTAATACCCCATACCAGTCTCCCTTTTTATAGCGCCCATGGCCCAGTATGGAGAGAACTTTCTGTTCAGGTCAGGCAACATTTTCAAAGCTGTTTAGTTTCTTTCCACAAATCTCTGACAGAGACTGGGTAGCCTCTTAGAGTCTCAAGAATGTTCGGACACCGTCAGAATTAAATACTGCTTTTTCTGTTTGTGGCTCCTTGAGTACATCCACACAACTAATGGAAACGGTTCTCAAAGCTTTCAAAGTAAGCTGGAGTGGCTCTGCTGTCAATAATATCGAATGCTGCTTCTTGCCAACTTTCCACTTGGTGGAAGATGTTTCCTAAAGATGCGCCTTGTGAAGCAGCCCCAGAACCAGCAGTGGCTGGGCCAAACCCTGATTCAAATTCTTGCTGGTGGCTCCTTTGCCAATGTTGTCCCGTGTTTCCACCTGTTGGAAATATATCTTCCTGTCAATGTTGAAGAATGTCAGCACCTTTCAGATGTTGCAAACACAGTGTCCCACTTCTAGAACACCAGTAGTCAAACATTTAAAAACCTCCAATGTCCACGAAATGGAAGCGACTGAATCTTGCTGCATTTTAATGTAGAAGCAGTTATATGACATAGGAGGAAATTTCTATAAAGTAAGACTGTCAATGGCATTTTTCATGCTTTAAATACAATAGTCTTGTTTGTTTGTTTTTTTTTTCGAGGCAAGGTTTCTCTGTGTAGCCCTGGCCATCCTTGAACTCCTCCATAGACCAGGCTGGTCTCGAACTCATAGAGATCTGTAGCATGAGTCTTAAAGAGTCTTATTAATAAAATCAAACCTGAGCCGGGTATTGGGGTGAATGCTGGAAGGTCAGAGACACAGAATAAGCCACAGCTATCTCACCTCGCTGGATCCTCAGCTGGTCTTGTTTCCTCAGACTGGAAGCCTCTGAGTCTTCATCCAAAATGGGTCTCAGCTGAACTGCTGCTAGAAGCCTGAAAGCTTAACCAGGCCAAATGCTTCTCCAGGCCAAATGCCTCTCCAGGGCAAATGCCTCTAGTTTCTGGTCCTTACGCCTTATATACCTTTCTGCTTTCTACCACCACTCCCTGGGATTAAAGGCTTGCTTTCTGGGATTAAAGGCGTGGGTCACCATGCTTGGGTGTATCCTTGAACACATGGATTTCTGCCTCTGGAATGCTAGGATTAAAGGCGTGTGCTACCACTGCCTATCCTCTATGTTTAATATTGTGGCTGTTCTGTCTCTGACCCCAGATAAGTTTATTAAGGTACACAATATTTTGGGGAACACAATACCACCACAGAGATCTGCCTGCCTCTGCCTCCCTAGGCTGTGATTAAAGGTGTGCACCACAACTCCCTGGCCACAAAGGTCCTTTTAACTCTTTGCCTATGTTCCAACCTCAAGCTATATTTATGATACATCCTTAAACTTCACAGGCAATCTGCATGATTGCTATGATGCAACAATTTACAGATGTTTGCATGGAAACAAAATGTTTCAGACCTCAGGAGACACAGGTCATACTTACTAGAGAAAGGAAAGACTTCATTCCAGCAGTTCTGACAGAAAAGCTTTAGAATTGTCTAGCTAGGACTTCGAATAGATGTAAGATATAAGTTTTCCATCCAGGAAAACAAGCGTCTTGGTGAAAACTTTTGTTTTGATGGTAAAAGAGAAAATCAGAGGAGTAATTAAACAAACTTCTATAGAAATTGACTAATTAAATTGATCAGACATGCTTGTTAGTTATTTAGTTTCTGGTACTGAGTTTTCCTTCTCAATTTTTTTTTCTGCAAGTTATTTGTAGAGTCTATTTGGGTGAAAATGTTCTATCTTAACATGGACTGTCAAGAACTTGACCCTGGTAAAACAGTAGAGAGGGCACGTCTTAGGAACCAGGTGGCCTTGGCTTTATTCTGACACCGTATCTTTCCAGGTTGGTGACATTGGTCAAGCTTCATTGGCACTGGGGGCTTCTATTATCTCTTTTGATCAGTGGGCATAAAGCGACAACAATAACAGATACCTGATCTCTCGACTCTTAACACTGTGCTGAGGATTCACTAAGGTCCTATCTGTTAAATCATTTTTCAGCTCTGAAGTGCTACACAACATACAATATTCCATCCACCATTACCTCAGAGCTCCTCTCAGATTACATCGCCTCCGATGCATTCTTTAGGAAAAGTACGAACTTGAATGCCATATGGAGTCCTTGTTGACACTGCAGATGTTGGCTAATTTTAGATTCGAAAAGAACAAAAGAACAGAAGTACTACCAGGCAAATCAGTCCCTCTTTAGCTTTTTCTTCGAAGTCTCCTATTATCTGAACACTGAACTAAAAATGGCAGGCTAAATATTATAGAAAATTACATCATTTGAAGCATTGAAATTCTGTATAGCCAAGCCCTTTTGCAGAACACATGTTTATTCCTTGCAAAGCACATGGCCAATGAATTTAATGCTATAAAATTAATTATAGTTATGGTGTTTTGCAGACCTAAGTAAATGAATTTCAGCCTTTAACTTTGAATGCCAGTCAGGAGACATACGACAAAGCAGAAGAACCCAGGGAAATATGTGATCCATCTGGGTGGCCACAGACTGTCCTGAATTTAGGGAGACCTAAACTGAGTTAAGTGAATTTCTTTGCAGGAGACCAGGTCTGACTGATGTGGATGTGCTCACAAGAGCTGCTTTTATGGCCCGTCCATGTTGGCAGCTCTGTCCTGCTCAGGTCTTCCACCAATGTGAGACGTCCCTTTTCCGGGTCCATTCATTCCTCTGGCTGCACACGCCTAAGCAAGAGGTGTTGGGTAAAATATAGGTGGCATCTGTCACTCTATCTTTTGTTTGCATGCCACCTACTCAAAAAACATAACCTAGGACAAGTGAAGCATTTTATGTGTTGAATTTTTGAAATGGAAACAAGGAAACAAAGGATATTTCCTATCAGAGCCTACCCGTTCTATTAGTCACAATAGGTTTGAAATGATCTAATTAATGTTCTGAGCCTACATTTTAAAGGCCATTTTCTAGAGAATAATTTTGCCCTAAGAATGGCCATTTATAGCTTAATGCCTCAAGACATTGACAGAATAACACTATAGTTAGAAATAAATTTCGTTCTCTCTTTCTTTTTTTCAAGACAAGGTCTCACTATGTAGTCTTCGCTGTCCTGAAACTCACTCTGTAGACCAGGCTGGCCTTGAACTCACAGAAATCTGTCTGCCTCTGCCTCCCAAATGCTGGGGATTAAAGGTGTGCCGCTATGCCCAGCAAATTTTCAAACAGAGGCTGCAAGCGTTTTACCTTTGAAAAGTTTGGCCTAAAAGAGGCCAAAACTCAGGTTTGGTGGCATATGCCTGCAATCTTTCTACTAGGGAGGCTAGGACATGATCAGCTAGGCTATATACAGAGTTCCAGGTTAGCTTGAGCTATATATTTCTCGAGACATTGCCTCAAAAAATTGCAGAAGAGAGAACATCAGCGATGGTTCAGCGATTAAGAGCAGTTGTTGCTCTTGTAGAGAACCCCAGTTGGGCTCACAGCCCCCATACGGTGGTTCACAACCACCTATAACTCCAGTTCCAGGGGATCTGATACCATCTTCTGACTTCCACGGGCACCCACACTCATGTACCCATACATGTATGCAGATACACACACATTGACAAAAAAGAGTAATATTAACCAGCCCTCATTCCACCCAGTGCAGATGCTAGCTTTTAGTACCAAAGGCCTAATAAGACAGGTTCCAGTCGAGTCCATGTTGAAGTCCTCTACCACCGAAACTAAACTGTAACCCTCCGAGCAGTTGTCCCTTGTGAGCTTTCAGTCAGTCCGGATGATTACAGGCCCGAACTAGAAATGAAGTCCAAACAGTTTCATTCACTCCTGAAGGTGAACCGATTCCCTCAAATAAACAGGTGTAATTCCCGCAGGTTGTTATTTGTTCCCTTCATTTTCTTTTTTAGCTTTACCAGTGAGCTGGGCTTATGGAGAGACTTCAAGGAAGAAGAAGAGGAAGAGGATGCTGGCTTGGTGTCAGCCCCTGGGTATGGCCCAATGGTAGCATCACTCTTACCAAGAACAGAGGACTCTGGGAATTAATTGGGGGGGAAATCATTAGTCAAACTCTGGCAACAACATGAGTTTAGTTCATCTCATCCTGTTTGAAAACATTGCATTAACTAAAAATGATTTGGTTGCCAAAGAAAAAAAAAACGTGTTAGCTAGCCAAACTGGCCTAATCAAAAAGGTAAATTTGGGGCTGAGGCGATGGCTCAGTCAGGGAAGCACCTGCCACATAAATGCGAGGGTGCATTTGGGTCTCCAGAGCCCACATGAAAGCGGGCATGGTGGCACACATCTGGAACCTTAGTGCTGGGGAGCAGAGATGAGCAGACTCCTGGAGCTTGCTGTTCAATCAGTCTGGCCAATCAGTGAGCGGCCCTGGATCAGAAAAAAAAAAAAAAATCAGGTGGAGAGAGAGCTATCAAGGAAAGGTAGACATCTGTCCTCTGCATACATACACATACATGTGCATAGACATACACATATTCACACGCACATACCCTGTACACACACATACACACACAATAAAGTAAAATCAAAGGGTAAGTGTGTCAGCCCATTGAGTCACTGGGGGTGGCCTTTAAGATTACAAGCTTCACTCCATTTCCGGTTTGCCCTTCCTGCTTCCTGCTTGCAGTAAAGGATGTGAGCTCTGGGTACTGTTCCTGCTGCGATTCCTGCCCCTGACTGCCATGCTATCCCACCACGGTGGACTCTAACCCTCTGGAACTGCAATCCCAAATAAACTCTTCCTTCTATAATCTGCCTTGGACATAGTGTTCTATTCCAGCAACAGAAAAGTAAGTAACACAACCCAATATGAATAATTTAGAGCATCTAGTTCAGATGAAGCTTGTACAGGCTTCATATACAGCTCCCAGGGCCTACCTGATTCTCTCTATGTACTCTGAGATTCAACATCTTTAGTTGAATTTTTAAGCATTTTTCAATCAAGCGTCTTTGATATTAGTTCCATTCTTAGGCTAGCTTTCCCTGCATGTGTCCAAGCTACTCCAATTTCAATGGGGACTCAGTTTAGAATGTCTAGAATTGCTCACTGTAGCCAAGGGAATAATAAATATTGTATGGTTTACACCATATGCTTCACTTCTGCTGCAAGGAGATGGGGGCTAGGGTTGGGACATCACTGTTCTCAAGGCTGAGAATAAAGTACCATAGTCCCCCCAAATAAAGTAAGAGTAGTCAGTAGAGTGGTGTTCTCTACAGACATTCAGACACCAGGAAGACAAAGACGTTCATCAAATATCATTTTCACTTAAGAAGGGATTCTGAATATATCCTGAGGCTAGCACCCAAGTCTTGGCAGGTGGAGGGGGCCATGTACTAGCCAAAGGTGAAGAGAATGTTTAAGTAGACATTTTCTCAGGAGAAGAGAGCCTCAGCTATGAGGAAATAAGAAGCATTGGCAATAAAAACTGTCAAAGGCTATTTGACCCCAGGCAAGGGTGGTACTAGTGCTGTTTGGATCAGGATTCATTTCACAAGTCTTCAGTTCCAAAGCTAGCATCCCTATCTGACACTGTATTTCAGAAATGCAGTGTATGATCAATTAAGAAAATGTGGATGCTCTAGAGCTTACAATTCAGTCACCTCAGAACATCGCATTCTCTCCAGATTCTTCTCCTTTTTTGAAAGCATCATTCTAACTATTGTTTGCTGCAGGAAAGGCAGTTGAAATATTTTAAATTTTCCTTATTAGAAAAAATACTAAAATGACATTTACAGGCCAAGAATGAGGAAGTACTCTCAATGGAACGTCAAGGCTTTCCTTGGAAAGCTGAGGTTCTAATTTGGCAATCCAGTCATACCATTTTAGAACATTCCTTCAGAATTTTGTATTAAAGTTTATTGCAGTCTGAGAAACTTCTGAGAATTGACCTGAAGGCTATTCTTGCCAATATTCATGCCAGATTATTTACTGCAGAATTGTTTGTAATAAACATCAAAGACTGGAAACAATGCAAGTGTTCATCGATAAGGAAATGGTTCAATAAACTGTGGCGTATCCTGTACTATACACCTGTTTCAAAGAGTGAGGAAGCTCTGGTCGAACTGAGAGGCGGAATCACCAAGTTATAATGCCGGAGGGAAAAGCAGTGTGTAGATAAGGAATGCAACTTGCCACTTTTCATGTAGGAGGAGAAGAGAAAATATCTACAAGAAGTGCTTGTATTTGAAGAAACATGGAAAATACACAGAGGACCAACCTAAATCCTTATCTTTACTCATAATGGTGAATGAGAACTGAGTAAACAGGGATGGCTAGGAACGAGACCACTCTATACCTCTTTATTTTGTTTTGATTCATGACACGTGAGAATATTGGTTGATCAATCATAAATCTACACTAAAAAGAAATAAGAAATAAAGTTTAAGAGAAATCATTCAGGAGGTATAAGGTAATTTCATAAAAGTTATAGTTGCTATTAATTAAAAAAAAATCCCAAATCAATGATCCAAGGTATATTGTTGGTGGGACTCAAGCAGGCAGCTGCAGGAGACGTCTACACCATACTGGTTCTCCTTCCCCATAGCTGTACATTCTGCTCTTTCCAATATCTCCAGTTTCCTGGATGGGTTTTATATCCTTGTGGACCATGCCGTTTTCAACGATTGTGTACTGACTCGTAAGCACTACACTCAGGAGGCTGATGAAGGATTGTGAGTTCAAGGCAGCTCGGGCCACACAGTGAAAGCAATTTCAAAAAAAAGCCAAAACACAGAGATAAGTGAAGGCAACATTCTCGTTAAAAGTGAGTTGCTGCCTATAATTGTAAATGCTGAAACTTTGATCTCTATCTTCTCCAGAAGACAGGACTCTTGGCCACTTCACTGGACTGTGCCAGGGACCCTTGCTGATGGCACCACAGCAATCTGTGTACAACTCATGCCTGAACGCTCCACAGATGTGACTAGACTACGATGTTTTCTTTCCCATGGTGAGTTTTTGGGGGCAAGGGCTGTGTCTTATTCATGAAGTTTTATAATCTCCGAGCCTGCCACGGAATTGGTACTCAATAGACTTCATTTTCACACACCAAATTACTTAGACCTGACAGCTTCCCCTTGCCATCACTAAATCCATCAGTGAAACTGTTCAGTTCTACCCGGGAAAATACCTTGAAACCTTCTCTTCCATGCCATCTCCATCACTGCCAGCCTAATCCAGATTTTCATCACCTGTAGCCTGGACCAAAGCAATTGGTCTGCCTTCTGATCCTCTGCCCCACTGTCCTGAGAATATATTCCCTATAAACACTTAAAAGTGATCTAGAAAACAAACAAGCAAATGAGTCTTATCATATCATATCCCTGCTCAAAATCCTTCCAAGGATTACGGTGACATTTAGAGCAGGATGTAAACGCTTCACTCTGACCCTCCAAGCCTCACAGGATCTGGTCTCATCTGCTTCTTTGTAATCCCAACACCCCTTTCTTTGTAATCCCAAGCTTCTCCCTTGGGTTCTTTAGGTTTCTGCTCCTGCCGTGGAGCTGGTCAGTGTCTTCGCCTTGGATTGAAATGCTCTCCCGCCTGGATTTTGTGTGCATTCTTCTGACCGAACGCTGTTTCCTCAGGGAGGCTTATCCGGACCACTCCAGTTTCATTAGTGTCCTGAGCTATTTGTAGCACCTTTTAACTACACAGATTAGAATCTTTCACGGTTTGTATTTGTTGCCCCACCCCCAGCACACCTGTGATGTCAACGTGACAGATTTTCTTGTTCATCTTTGTATGTTCAAGTGCCTAGAACAGGGTTGGCAGATAACGGCTTTGAAAAGCTGTTGAGTAAATAAAGCTTTCTAAAACAAATCACAAATATTTATTGTGTTTGTTCTGAGAACTTTTTATGTGACTACTTAGTTATAAAACCAATAAATAATTATAAAAAGGGCAGAGACCATCATGCTTGGCTTGTGAAGAAACAGTACAGAAAACAGGCGGAGAGAGTTAACTGAGGTAACCAATGGAAAAATACTCCTCTAAAAAACTAAATTCTGCCATACGTCAGTCTACAGAACAGGCAGGCACAGAACAGCTACGGGAAAGGACAGACACATGTCTAGATGTTGGTGCGCTGCTCAAAATCCACCAGGAGACAGCTTCTAGCTACAGTTGTTTTAACGGCCATTCTCTAAGGGAAAGGAGCAAGATTTGGAGACGTTTTCTAACTTGCAGGAGAGCACAGCCAATGAGCATCAAGATTCCCCACCAAGGCTTTCTGCTGAAGCTTTCCTGTTCTCTTTCACCAGCAGCATAAAGGCGGCGGGTGCAGCATTCTGGGAAAGAGCACATGCTGGAGGGGACTGTCTCCAGGGCAGAGGTCCATCCACAAAGGCTTCGCCAAGGGAAGGTCCTTTAAATGGGGCTGGAAAAAACGAACAGTTTTTAAGTCAAGGAGGCATAATTCGGGGTAAAAATGCAGTGACAAACAGAAAAAAAAATGAAAATATATATAGAGAGAAGCAGGAAAGTCCAGAAGGGGCAATACGGCAAAGAAATAATTCAGTGCTATTTTACAGGCTGTTGGGCAGCCCTGGGAAAGGGGATTGAAATAGACAGATCTGGGTTTTCGAAAGAAAGTGACAATGGCAGATTGCTGGATGAATTGGAGCATGAAGGAAGAAGTTAAGGGCTCCGTGCGATTGTGCAAATGAGATAACGGAGTGAGGACCGTAGAAAGGGGGGACCTAGTCAGAACGTTTGTGTGCGCTAGATTCTCCTACTGACTCTGGGTGGTGGAAGACAGGGAAGAGAAAGATTCACACACACACACACACACACACACACACAGAGTAGGGAGAATATGACTTGAAAGATGACAATTACCTCAACAAACAAACTAATCTGGAAGGGAAACAGCAGCAGGAGAGGGGAGTTTTGTTGTACTTAAGCTAAAGCTTTCACCATTTGTTTGGGTTGCTTTGAGGACCTGTTTGTAACATCCGGGAAGGTAGATGAAGCCAGTGTGGAAATGGAAATCTAGATTTTGAAAGCAAGCTAGAAGCTGAAAAATCTAGATTTCGGAGCCATTTAAATATGGTTGGAGGGAAGGAGGTGAGTGGCATCTAGAGCACATGCCTAGTATGGGCAGGGCCCTGGGTTAGAGCCCCAGAACCTATATGTATAGATGATGCTGAATTAAAATTCCGGCTGCAAACAGGCATGGGAGCCTTTTCGGAGAGTGATGAAAATGCTCGATTTCTTGATGATGGTGGTGGTTACAAAGGAATGTATGTATTTCAAAACAGAACAAACTAGTATATTTAAAATGAGTGTATTTTTATTGAATTTTAAATCCCCACAAAAAGCACTAAAGATAGCAGAAGTATAATTCCTTATAAAATATAGTGAGCACTGAATAAATTCTTTAAAAACTGTTCATCAATTGACTTAAAGAAAAACAACCCAGGAAACTGCTGTGCACATATCAGTCACAAAAATGTGCAGTAGTCTGCCATAGTTCTAGCTGCTTCCAAAGCCACGGCTGGATATGCCGGTTCACTAGCCATTCGGGGAACTCTACACTGGGGGAATTCAATCCCTACTCATCCTTGCTCCCACTCTTTCAGCCCAGTGTCATCCCGTTGACTTTCCCACTTTGGAGCAGCTGAGACAGGGAAGGCACTTGAAGAATAGAACATGACTCATCTCTGAGTAACACAAAAATCTTTTCTTATTGATTGATTTTAGGCTTATGGCCAATACAGTGTCTTCATTTGGCACTGTTCCCTCAACATCACTTCCGAACTGTCCTTTCAGTGCTCAACTTAAAACCCACTTTGTACAGGAAACCATTTTTAAGTTGATAGAAAGAGGTGAAATACGATACTTCCATTCAGCTACCAGTATGGACAAGTCACTTTGAATAATCACCAACTTCTTGCGTTTGTTTGGGGATCTCGGTTCTGTCATTTACTAAGTCTTTGTGACCTTGAAGAAAGTAGGGGTGACGAAACCTACCTTGGAGGGTGCTGTAGATGGAGTCAGCTAACCTAAGTGGAAATGCCAAGCCCAGCACTGAGTAGGAGCTCAATAAACACACGGCCATGCTTTCTGAGCATTCCTTCTTTGTGTTCTTTGCAAGCACCCTCACAAATTCCATACAAATTCCAGAGACATTGTAGAATGATGTTTAGGAAGTGTGCAGGTCAAGGATAAAGTTGGAAAAGATTTATGCAATAAATATGTAGATGAGAAGAAACTGTTCTCAGGAGATGGGAAAAAATGAATTTGATTCAGAGGTGGTGGCAAAGGTCTTTCTTTGTATTTCCTTTTCCCATTCATTTGAAATTGTATCTTGCCAAAAGGAGGGGACAGAAGGTCTCATCTTGATGAATGTGGAGCTGCAAAACTCTGTGCCAGTACACCTGGTATTTATTCATGCCAGCTGGGAGAGGAGCTTGGTTCTCAGTGTTTTACTACTGTGGTTTCCTGGGATGGGCAGCTGGGTGCCTAATAATGATAAAAACCATAATAATACTTCATAATTATGCACTGCCCTCTGCCAGACTTGGATTTAATTACAAAGACTATGACGGAACTGGCAACAGCTTGTTCCCTGTTGGGGTGCAATACCCAAGGGCCTGGAAATACAAAGTGAAGTGGTGACTGCAGTCTCCTGCAGGCCCTATCCTGGCAACTCACCCAGAGTTCTTTGGGTTGGAGGCCCATCATGTGAAACAAAGAGTACTTTAAAATTGCCCACATGTACTTAGCATTGCCAAGTAAAGCAGTATTTATGAAGCAAATGCTGCCCCATGTGGGGTGCCACATCACGGAGTCCCGGGCCTAGAAGCTACCAAACCAGGTGATACCATTCATAATCCTGTCTCTTAGCTCTAAACATCACTTCTACCACACTTAATTAGGTGAGTTCACTCAACTTGCCTTTGGATTTGGGCTACGGCTGCTTCTGGGGTAGCCTGATTCAGGCATCAGGGGACTCCTCAAATCACTTAACACTCTTGTGAGCACCTATTCTGAGCCAAGGCACAAAGACGTATAACATTATTCCTGCTGGACACGGTGGCTCACACCTGTAATCTCAGCACTCGGGATGACACGAGAGGACAACCATGAGTTTCAGGGCTACAGAATAAGACCCCATTTCAAAACAAAAACAAAAACAAAAACAAAAAACAAAAACAACAAACAACAACAAAAAGAAACAAAAACAAAACCACCAGCCTCCAAAACTCCAAAACAAACAAAAACCCTCAAGTGCCCCATCTGACTGATCTATGCAGAGGACTTTCATTTAGGCAGCAGTAATAGAAAACAGGACAAACTCTCAGAAGATGAATGAAAGCAAGACCAGGTGAAAGGACCAAGGCAGTCCCCTCTGAAGAGAAGGGAAGCAAGAGACAGGCAGGGCAACTGCCCTGAAGAGCTGGTCAGCAACCCCAGGAGGTTCTGCTAGGCCTCCCTTCTTGGAGTTTTTGTAATGCGTATCTCCCCCGGCTTACCGAGTTATCGTCAATTTACTCTACACTGTTTGCCTTGCCTCATTCAGCAACCTTGTCAGTCGTGTTGACCATTACATCTTGAGCTAATAATGCTAAAATGCTCACTAACTATTGGCCTAACGATTAAATGGCGCAAGTGAGGAAGTGACGGTGGCGATGGAGAGAGGGCATTTAGTGAAGAGTCAAAGTAACACCATGAGAAGTAGCCGTGTGTTGGGCAGCTATGGCCACCTTACATCTTGCTTGTCATGGTGGCGGCTGGCAGTGTCTCTCTGACTCAGCCTTCCACTTCCCAGAATTCTCCTCTCTCCTTGTCCCGCCTATACTTCCTGCCTGGCTACTGGCCAATCAGTGTTTTATTTATTAACCAATCAGAGCAGCACATTTGACATACAGAACATCCCACAGCACAACTCCTGAAGGGAACAAGTTTATTCTGGCTGGCTCAGTTTTGGAAGTTCCAGTCCTGATCTGGTAGGCTTACTCTTTACAGGCCTTTTGTGGGGTGAAGGGTAAGCACCTCTGGGCATGTTCTCCTTTTGTGGTTGTTGTTGCTGCTGCTGTGAAAAACATCATGACCCGAAGCAGCTCAGGGAGGAAAGAGTTTATTGGATCTTACAGCTCATCATCAAGGGAAGTTGAGGCAGGGATCTGAGGAGGAATCGAAGCAGAAACGGCAAAGGAAAGCTGCTTACTGGCTTGCTCTGAGGCTCACATTCAGTTAGCTGCCTTTCTTACACAGCCTAGGCTCACTGGCCAGGGAATTCACTGCAGATATTGGCTGGGCCTTCCTACGTCATGATCAATCAAGAAAATACCCATGAGCCAATCTGATCAAGGCAGTCCTCCATTTGAGATCCCCCTCAGGTAACTCTGCTGCCTGTCAGGCTGACAGATGAAGCTAAACTTGACAATGGGGGTGGGGGGCGCACTGCAAAATAAAGCTCCTCACATCACGGGCAGGAAGTGAAACAGAGATGGGGGGGTCTCACAGCACACGGTGAGGGCACACCTCCCAATGACCTAAAGCTTCCCACTAGCCCGCTACTCTGTCTTTTAAAGATTTCCATCATCTTTGTAAGCCAGGGACCAAGAATAACTCATAGGCCGGTGGAGAACATTGCAGATCCAAACTACAGCAGATAGAGGAACGCTGGAACAGGTTCCAGGAGCTCAGGGGAGGAGTTAATGTGGTACTATAAAACAATACGAGGAAAAGGGGAGCAGGCTTTGTGAACTTCAGGAGGTATGAGCTCCAGTGTGGGTATATTACTCCAACAGACAAGTGTCTAAAAGCCCCTTATATATGCAGACCTGGACCCCCCAAGACCATCCATGCAATTGTTGATTCTATCTGAATGGTTAGAACAACTAGTGCGCAGTACGAAAGTGTGCCTTCCAGCGAAGAGGGCCGAGGGTCAGATCCTGGGACTTTCAAGGAGTCAATAAAGGACAGACAGACATTAAAAATAACTGAAAAGGACTATCTGAGGGTGTACAATGTGAAGAAAGGTTGGAAGAGGGGGATTGAAAGAGTCTAAGAAAAGCCTTCAAGAAAGATCAGTCTCCACGGCAAGACATGAAAGACTAAAAGTGGTCACTAATCCCAATACAGAACAGGCTGGTACAAACACCACTAGATAGTGGACAGCTTGGGCAACACAGTGAGTTCCAAGGCAGCCTA
>CABHPP010138130.1:0-12319 GCA_902168425.1 Peromyscus attwateri
ATTATGTCTGTATAAACCTTATAAGCAAGGGTTCAGAAATGGAAGAGAATGTGCAAATTATTTTTGTCTCTCTGAGTCTGAGCTACCTTGATTAATATAATACTTTTTAAATTCTGTCCATCTTCCTTTAAATGTCATAATTTCAGTTGTCTTCATAGCTCAGTAAATTTCCAGTGTGTATATATATACACACTATATTTTATTATCTCTTCTCCTGTTGATGGTAATCTAGGGTAGTTATTTCTGTTGACAATTCCAGCTATTGGTTTCCTTATAATTTAAGCCAGATTCAGAAAGACATGTACCACCTGTTTATTCTCAAACGCAGAACTTGATTTTAATATTATATAATAGTGTGTATGTGTTTGGGTATATTTGTAGGTCATGAAACTAGAAAGGTGGTCAATGTGAAAGGTAGAAAAGATCTTAATGAGCTGAAAAAATAGAGAGGTTAAAAGGATCAGAAAGGGACAGTAGCTCCTGGATAGAAGGAAACCTGCCAGAGGTGGGTAGAGGGCAAATAGAAGACAGTGTGGAAGGAGAAAATTACAACACAGTACAAAGACACATATGCGTGAAAATGCCAAAATGAGAACTATTATTCTATATGAGAACCTAAAATATATATTAAAAATAATAATAAACTCAAGATTTAGTGTATATAAATATGTTTAAAAGATTATAAATTCAGGTACACCCTAATATTGGTATAGCACATAGAAGGTAGAATAAGATTCAGAAGACCTGGTTTCTGGTGTTCAGTCTTTCATTAGCCATCCACAACTTGAACTTGGACAGTCTGTTACGAGTCTCAGTCTCTCTTGCCTCTCATATTTGAATTTCTTTTCATTCCTACTGTCACTCATCATGATACATTACTCTGCATCATTTTCATCCTCTTCACACCTGCCCTTACACAACAACAAGGCTAAACCCTTCAAGATGCTGTTGCCCTGTTTTGTGGTTACAATTTACTCTAAATGAAGTTTCCTTGTGTGTATCACAACAGCTTGGGGGCTCTGGAGGAAACTGAAACTGTTGGGTAAGGATGCTATAGAAGGTGTGCTTGTACTAACAGATTGTGTTTCTTTAGGGCCAGTAGAATTTTTACGAGAGTGTGTTCCAGGGTTCCAGGGAAACACAATGTGATAAGCAAGTGTTCAACACCCATGGCTCTTGCAAACAGTGATTAGGAAACTGAGATAGAGTTGCTGAGAGGCTCCAGTTGATATTGTGCAGGGAAAGAGCTATGTTTTTAAATTAGAATTTCATTCTATAAGCATTGGAAGGCAGGATGAGGGAGGGGATGCATTAGCTAGTGGTTTAGTTTCTGCTGATGGAAACACTGATCTACCTTAATTGGCTCGTAAGATCAACTTATTCAAGGCACAAGAATTGGCTTGTGCTCAATCAAAACAGGTCCATGAGGACATTAGAAACTGGACTCCCCCTTTCTATTCTTGAACTTTCTTCCCTCTCTGGCAACACAAATGGAAGAAATCTGTAATAAAAAAAGATCATGTGAGCTGGTGAAGTAAACACAAATCATCTGGGTTTCTTGGCTAAATGCTGTAGGTGAACAGGTGTTGTTAGCTGACGTTAGCAAATGTAGGACTTCTGCTACATTTTTTTTTTTCTGGTAAATTTGTGTAGCCAGTGTGCATACATCATTTGCCACCTCACAACCTTGAGGCTGTCCTGTCAGCACCAACACCCATGTTAAATTCTGATAAAGGGCACCAGTTTACTATTAGTTCAGCAGGTCATTCCTACCCAGGCTTACCTCATAGCTCAGGGACAGCTACAATCTGTGCCCACGAGCGGCTGTCATACATCTACAGTATTCTCTGAGCTGTAGTATCCTCTGAGCTGTAGTCATCACAGAAGTGCAGGGGTGTAGAAACAATGTGGCTTTGGACCCCAAGCTGGAATAATCTTATTATGTGGAAAAGTTCCATACCACACTGACAAGTAGCTAGAACATCATATTTAGACTAATGAAATATTTCTGTGTCTCCTATAATCTTTAGTGAAAACTTGGAAAATACCATGTTGACTCCTCAGTTCATTGCACCAGGGTTTATTCATGTTCAGGACCGAGGCCCCTACCAGTGAACAATCTTTGTGTCCTGCTTCTCTCATGTCCTCCCAGGTCTTCGGAGCTGTTGAGTTTAGGATTACAAGCAAAAAGAAATGAATAGGCTAATAAAGAATCAAAGATAAGTTTTGTAGCTAATGATTCTGCAAAGAACAAATGGGCAGTGGCAGAGCCATGTCTGTTTAAGGCCTCTGTCTACCGTTGCTTGCTGGGCAGACTGACCCAGTGATGACCTATAGGTCAGTCCAGGGCAGTGTATAAGTGAGAATGAAGAATACTGGGTCCTGTTCTTTGTTCAAGCTTGAATTCTCCAATAGCTTGGGCTTGTGATCTGCTTTCATGGGCATCAAAGAGGGAGTGTGATCTTTCATCTCTTATGTTCTTGTCTTTCATTCACTCTACATTTTCCATACCTGCCTGGCAGAGCATGTTTACCAGTATCATCCTGTCCCTTTGCCCCTAACAACCAGAACTGCTTTTACAAACCAAACAAGATGTAAACATTTATGCTCAAAGGGAGCCAAATAATACTAGGTCTTACTTTATGAATGCAGAACTCCTTATTTTATACAACTCTATCCAGAATACTTGACATCATTGGTTCAGAAATTCTTGGATGTGAAAGACATCTCCTATTCCCTAAAAGAGCTCAGTGTCACACAGGGACCCTGGGCTGGAGGGAAAATGGTGTGTGTGTGTGTGTGTGTGTGTGTGTGTGTGTGAAACAGTTCCAGGGAATCAGAACAAATCCCGTTATGAGGGCCCCAAGAAGACCAGCCTTAAGTTGATAATTTAGGACTAGCAGGGACTGTGACAATGTATTTGCTTGCCTGCATGTTTATGGAAAGTCATGCTGATCTTGCTGCTAAAGGAGATGTTCAATAACTAGAAAATGGGTCAAGCTTTAAAGCTCATGTGGGTCAGCCTGAGAAGTGACCCTGATAAGTGGCTGTCTTTGCAACATACAGTACATTAAACTGACAGTTGACCAAGCCATATCAGGTAAACTTAATGCTGCCCGAGTGGACAGTAGGATAGTTCTTTCTCAGATGAGTCCTGTGAGGGCAAAAGCCGATTTATGTAACAGCTGATAAGTGGATATGGCTGGGCAATGTCTGTAGCTCTGGCTGTCTTGGGGGAAGGTGACATACTTCTCATGAATACTGCGGAAGCTGAGACAGGAGGACTGTGAGTTTAGGCCAATGTGGGCTACAGAGTGAGATCAAGACCAGCCTTGGAAACTGTCTCAAAATAAAAAGTGAAAAGAGCACTGGAGGTGAAATTCCATGTGGGAAGCCTCAGCCTCAGTCACTGGTACTGCAAAAACAAACCAACAAACGAGCAAACAAACAAATCTAACATTTGATTTGAATACATGCTTACATGGTGGCAGATTTATATTACAATTAAAAATGAAATACAAAGTGGAATTCCACACAATATTAACACTGATTTTCGTAAGTATATGTATAGAAACAACTATATAATACAAAGCTATTATCCTTTTCTTCTTGGTTTCATTAAGATACTTTCTCCTCAAACTGAGACTTTTGTTAACATGTCTATCTCGGTCTTTACCTCTCTTTCTCTCTCTGGTGTCTTTTCCTTCTTCTTCTTCTTCTCCTCCTTTTTCTTCTTCTTCTTCTTCTGCTTCTTCTTCTTCTTCTCTCTCTCTCTCTCTCTCTCTCTCTCTCACTTTTGTGTGTGTTTCTATGTGTGTGTGTCTATGTCTGTCTGTCTGTGTGTATCTGTGTGTCTATGTGTGTGTGTGTGTGTGTGTGTGTGTGTGTGTGTGTGTGTGTATGTCTTTGTGTCTTTTTTTTCCCTTTACTTGTGAGAGCAATGCTGCCAACAGAGTTGTTTAGCTGACAGCTGTCTGGCATTTCCAAGTGTTCTTGGGAAGTGCTTTGTAAACATGAAGGGTAAGTACTCATCGGAATAGACTATGCGCTTCTAAGGAAGATGCTTTCAGAGTTGTCTGCTTCACTGCTTGTCCTACCAGTACTTGGCATCCACCTCTCTCAGATGCGGGGGAAATGATGCTGAGTGGCAGATTAAGAGGGCCATCTGCTCCTCCAGACGCACACCCTCTCATGCCCTATCCTTGCTCAGCCTCAGGACCTACATATTCTTTATACATAGACTATGGCTACTTCTGGCTCTCAGTATGTGTATTTACCCACTTGTCTTCACGCTCTGAAGATAGGAATTACCTTCTTATTACTTAGAGTCACCTCATTTTCCTGTTCTAAAGTTGATTACTTTTTTATAAAACAGCTAATGATGACACTGTGAGTAAGTCTGGGTAATGCACAGGGATGAACAGTCTTTAGAATCTTCCCCAGTGTTTTTATAATGTTTCTATTTCACACACACACATACACACACACACACACACACACACACACACACACACACACATAGACACACAGATACACACAGACAGACAGACATAGACACACACACATAGAAACACACACACAGATATACACACACATACAAAGACACACAGACACACACACAGAGACATACAGACAGACATAGACACACACATAGAAACAAACACACACACACATACAGACACACACAGAGAGACATACAGACAGACATAGACACACACATAGAAACAAACACACACACGCACATACAGACACACACAGAGAGACATACAGACAGACATAGACACACACATAGAAATAAACACACACACGCACATACACATATACACACACACATACCAGGTAGCCAATGAGAGCTTTTGTCCATAAGACTTTCTGTTTTCTTTGTTATGAAGAGTCAATGTGATGGAGCAAACATGCATATATAATTTGTGAAAGAGAGTGAATTATGTGTTACATATCTTTTCAACATTCAAGCTTGGGAGAGTCTTATTGACACACACACACACACACACACACACACACACACACACACACGCCACTTACATGATGTCACCGTCTCACGCCCTTTCTCAAAATGCTATTTTTAGCCTTCAGGGAGTTTGGAAGGTCAACACTGTGTTCCCAGTAATTGTCATTAATCACTTACCTTTTCCTACCCTGAGCTTACAAGAGAACTTCTTGATAATATCGTCACCAGTAGCATGAAGTTAATCAGTGGCCACACGCAGCATTAGGCATGTTGATCTTCACCAACTTGGACTCATTGGAAAAAACAAAGCAAAGAGAGAAAGTCAAGTGTCATGGAGTAGTCTTGCTGGTGCCTAGCGTTTATAATGCCTGGGCTTGATACCAAGTACTGCAAAAAACAAGCATCCAAGCCTTGGACTTGCTAGCAAGCACTGCAAAAAAACAAGTACCTGCAATGCATTAGTGCAGTTCAAGCTTTGTTGAGTCCTTGTCGGTAAGTCAATGTCTCCTTGTTGATCTTTGTGAGAGAATAGGAAGCCATCCTTGCATTCCCACTGCCTCCTAAAGGTTGGCTTGAGAAGCGTCAGGGAATTGAATTAGACTACACAGTTTGCCCATGGGATGGCATTTTTCTTTTTATTTGGAAAAGACAATTTAAAACCAGCCGTCTAGGCTCAGGTGCTTATAGACATATTTTTTTTTAAGTGAGCAGTGAGTTTATCACTGTAGGGAAGATGACTAGTGGTATTTGTTGTCAGAAATGAAGGATAACTTTCAGCTTTTCTGTTCTGAAAAACCCCCATATGCCATGGTGAGCCTTATAACTTCTTAGGACTTGAAGATGTCTCCTGATAAATCAGATGTTAATGTTAAAAATTGTGACTTCTTAATTTGTCTAATGAAATGTTCCAATGTTTAGAATAGTTATATCAGTTATTGAACTTTTAAATTAACAATGCAGGTAGTGCTACAGTTACTCATAGATGAAATACTCATTCAAAGTTGGTGTTAATGTTAAAAAAAATCTTAGTTTCAGTTTACTTATCTTCAGTTCACAACTTCAAAAAATGAAAAATAAAAACTACCATTTTTAAACTTGGTATAGTGTCAAGCTAAGTAAAGTCTATTAACTAGTCCATTTTTCCCAATGCATGACCCTTGATTTTCTATGTATTTGAACATTTTTTCATAAGAACATGGGGTTAGTTCCAATGTGTACCAAAATACATAGAGGTTCAGATACCTTATAGAAAACAGCATAGAATTTGTAAATTACCTACACATAGCCTCCTCTGTCCTTCCAATTCTTTCTAAATTGTTTACATACCTAATACACTATAAAGATGCTACACAAATAATTGTTACACTCTATTGTTTAAACAACCATAGTAAGGAAATGTGCATAATTAACACATTGCCTTTTAAAACAGTATTTCCAGTATATCGCTCATTGTACCCACAAAATTAAAACTTTTGCTTTGGAGGCCCTCAAAGACAACATGAACAGGAGACATGGAATGGAGATGCAAACACTAGAATAACATGTTTTTTCCATTAGGCCTGTCATTTAAAAACATAGACAGTGTAAAACAGCCACATTTTTATTGTAAAAATTTAGAAAAGTTGTTTTTCATAACTGAATCTTAATTTTGTTAATTAAAAATAAACCTACATGATAGAGTCATCTTTGTAATCAATGATGTGATAAGGACTGAGAAAAAGGGTAAATAAATACCTTTTGGTTCCTCCAGTAAGTTCTTAAGCCTGAAGATGATTTGAGCCTAAATATTTTTCAGAACATCAGGGAAAGAACATTCTGACGTGGTTACTTATTTTATGGTTCACTATCATAAGGAATTATAAAATAGCAGTAAGAGGGTCACATGATCAGGGAAGATGTGTTGATTTCACAAGATGTGGGAAAATTCGGTGACTGTCAGAAGTCACATCATTACCTTGTGTGATTATGCAAAACCCTCTTCTGAACAGTCCTCTTCCCACCTTCCACACTAGGGCTCCTGTACCAAGCTTTGTTTTGGCCCACCAACCAGCTCCCAAATCAGGACATGGAGACTTCTTATTAGTTCTGAATGCTTGACCTTGTCTTAGCTCTTATTTCTTGCCACCTCGTATAACTTAAATTATCCTGTTTCTCTTCATCTACATTTTGCCTCGGCCCTTTTTAACCATTCTTACTTTCTGGGTGTCCTGTTTCCACGGCTTCTTGTGCCTGGTTTCTGGATACTCCCTGGCTTTCTGGACCCGGACATGTCCCTTTCTTTCTCCCTCATTCTCTTCCCTCATCTTTCTCTTCTCTTTCTCCCAGATCTCCCCTCCTATTTATTCTCTCTGCCCACCAGCCCCTCCTATCCTTTCTGCTGCCTAGCTATGGACCGTTCAGCTTTTTTGTTAGGCAAATAAGGTGCCTTAGACAGGCAAAGTGACAGGAATGCAACCAAGCTTTACATAAACAAATGCATCATAAACAAAGGTAACATGTGTTTGAATCATTAGCAAAGGCAGCAGAAACAAATGTAACACACCTTCACATAGTTAAAGTAATATTCTGCAGCATAAATAAATGTAACACAACTTTACATAGTTAAAATAATATTCCACAACAGGCTCCAGCCTATTCTTCTTTTTCCTTCAGTTCCATAGTCAGGTTCATCAAAAGAAGGGAAGATGTTTTAAAGACATCACAGTCTTGCCTTGAATTGACTACTCCAAGTTGTGATGTGGCCCCTTAGAAGTCCACACTACTTGAAATTCTCAAGGTAGTGCAGGACATTTGGTGAGAGATATTTTCTTCTGAGTGGAGGTGGATGTTCCAATTTCTAATTGAGACACTTCTGTTGGAGAATTTTAGGAATCAAAGGAGCTTTAAAATATGACCTTACCCTTTCCAGAGTACAGATAAAAGTGGGCTCTGAACATTGTTTCACGGACAGGGGTCTAACCTCCTCTTGATCTTGGTGGTCAGTTCATATGAGGGAAACACAACCATCACTTCAATAGTTGGCTTTTCTGGGCTTCATGAATTTTAACTTTTTTTTTCTCTGCAAAGTTTAAAATTTATGATACGAGAGCACTGTAATTATATTTGTATGCTTTCATTGCCCACTGTAAAAAACTTAGTGTCTAATACTAGATTCCTCCATGGTTGTTTTTATACAATTGAGCCACAACTAAACTGTAGACTGTGGGTAGACATTAGCTCCACTTCTTACTTACCACGAGTAAATGCTTTATAATCCACTCCTTCGGTTCTTATGCCACTAATACTGGGATAATAGTAGTGTGTGAACAATGTGGGATTTTTTGAAGATTAACGTCTATATATTCATGCTAAGTTAGTGACCTGTACAAACAAAAAGTACTTAATTAAATTAGCACCTACAGTCATTGCTATAGTGGTAACACCTGTTATCTAACGATACTAACTGTTCTTAGATATTATGTTCTGTATTCTTAAATAGGTTTTTCTGTTTAATGAGTTATTAACTTTCAGAATTTATGCACACACAAAGACAGACACATATACCTACATATCATAACATATATATAATACTTAAGATATGTGTGTGTGTGTATATATATATTTCTATAAAACATACGTGAGGTTTTCTCTATATTCTTATACTTGTTGCTATTTCAGTTGTTGATTATTGTTGAAGTAGTTCATACCTGACTGCCTTTCTATTTTGTATTCACTATAATTTATAGATTATTACCTTTTGACTAGATTCTGTTTATGTGGGTCCATGCCAACTGTTTGCACTAAATTTTTTAACATCTTAAGTACCGGCAACTATCCAAACAACTTTGACTTGGGCTCATAACTGTTTGTCCTTCATCCCTTGGATTTGTAGGCTCTGAGTCCTTCTTTCTAGTGGTGAGTGCGTTGTTACCTCCTCTCATACCCTCCTCCCTGCCTGATGAACTCTTTAGACTTCTACCTGGAGTTTTCTTTCATTTCTGCTGCTCACACTCAGTTACAACAACACACTTTAGTTTGAACTGCTACAAAATTTTACTTCACCATCTGCATAACGTTTCCTGTTTTATGTATTTCTAATTTTAATTTTTCCTTTTTAAAGTCTAAGCATGCATTTCCATTTGATTGTTGGTCTACATTGGAATATATTAATTGTATTTGTCTAAAATTAATACATCTAAAATATAAACCACTATTTCTTCCTAAATTTATTTTTTAAAATATTTCTTTTATTTTCAATTGAAATATTGTTACATAATACATATATAATCTCTCCCCTCCTCTTTACTCAATATAACTCTTTCTATCCCTTCCTTATACCCTCTCAAATTTATGGCCCCTTTTCCTTGATTATTATTGTTTTATATATGTGCAAATATATGAATACAACCTGTTGAATCCATTTAGTGTTATTCTAAGTATGATTTCAGAAATGGCCACTTGGAATTGGATAACCAGTTATGGAGTTTATTCCTGGAGAAAACTAATTATCTCCCTCACAGCATGCATTAATTGCCTGTAGTTCTTTGTCTAGGGGTGGGACCCTTGATATTTTCCACTTCCATATTAGGATGGCTTCTCTCCATGTTGCCATCAATGGGTTGTATTTAGGTACCTATATTGTTGCTGTATCATGGTTGAAACTTCCATGTCATTTCGAGGAAATGCAACCTCACAACAGACTTCCTGACGCTCTGGCTCTTCAAATCTTTCTACTCTCTTCTGGAATGTTCCCTGAACCTGAAGTGCAAGAGCTATGTTGTAGATGTATGCACTGGGACCAGGCACCTCGTGATCGTTTGTCTTCTGCCTTTTGACTACTTCAGCTTTCTGTATTGGTCTCTGTCTGCTGTAAAGAGAAGCTTCTTTGATGAGGGGTAAGAGCTACAATTATTTGTGGATATAAAAACACATCTTTAGGATGGATTATGGATTATGCTGGTCAAGTAAAATAGTGTTTTTAGATTCTCGTCTAAGATCCCTGGCCTTACTAGCCCAAGGTAATTGCCAAGGTTTTCAGTGCCAGGCATGATTTCCCTCCTGTTGATTGGGCCTTAAGCACAATAAAACATCTATTGGTTACTGCCAAGCTCTAAGTGCCACTATTGCACTATTAAGATTATCTTGCTATGCTGGTTATTGTTGTGCTTCATAGACATCATAGCTCGAGGTAAGACTACTGACTGTGTCTCCACTTGGGCAGGTTGCATAGCACTTTCCAGTTCTGTGAAAGTTAAACTTAGCTTTCAGGTCAGATCCAATTAAAATCTTCTAAGTCCTGTGTCTGAAGTATGTGATGTCTTCAGCAATAGGGTCACAAAAATTTAAGAGGAATAAGCTTATCCCAGGTGTGGTCAGAAAGTGATACATTCACAGAAAAGGGTACAGAAACATGAGAATATGACCTTGCCTATTTTAAAGGCCACAGCCAATGATAGCAGGTTGTTCTTTATGGTGAAAAAAAAAATCATTCCCTGCAGTCTCCAGGAAGGCTTGCCTTAAAATCTATTTTAATTGAAGGAATCTCAATAAACTTCTTCACTGTAGATCTATAAGATGATAACTATGAATATTATTGATGTTTATAAAATTTTAGTACAAATAGGAAATAATTGGTTACATCATTAAGCTTCCATCAATGTATAGAAAGGTGCTTTGCTCATATTCCTTATTCCACCAACTGCCCTTGTCCTCCACTCCTCCCGCTGGTACCTTTTGTCCTCCAAAATATTCTTACTTATGCTTTGATGTCTATGTCTGTCTATCTATCTGTCTGTCTGTCTGTGTCTATCATCTATCTAGCTAAACCTAGGCTCTGCACATGAGAGAGAACATTCAAAGTTTATCTATCTTCATTGTATCTCAGTATTACTCATAATCTTCATCCTCCTTCCTTTCAGAGTCCTTTCTCTTACCATATAGGCCACTTTTCTATTCATCTGTTGATTATCTATCTTTTTAATCTATCTGTCTGTCTGTCATTTATATATAAATTACTCATTATTATTCCTGTCATCTCTCTCATATATATGTGTATATATACACTTTTATGTATGTACATGTATATATATATGCATCTATACATATATACAAACACACACACACATATATATATATATAATCTATATCTATATATATAATCTACATTGCAGTCATATGAAAAAAAACATGAAATATTTTCTGATGACTTCTAGTTTCACCCATTTTTTTCTGTAAATGACATAATTTCCACCTTGCTTATACTTGAATAAAATTTCATTGTACGTATGTTCCACAGTTCTTTTATGCATTCTTTTGTTGATAGGCATACACATTGGTTTCATGACTTTGCTGCTGTGAATAGTGCAGAGTTAAATGTGAGTATTCAAATATCTTTTGTGTATGCTGACAGATTCCTTTGTATATAGAACAAGCGCTGGGGTAGCTGAACCGTGCAGTGGCTCTACTTTTTTTTATTTTTAACCTTTCATACTTATTTCCATGTGGATACATCAGAAATGGGTGGGGATTTCCTTTCTCCATGTTCTTGACAACATTGCCGTCATTTGTTTTCATGGGGTGAAGTGGACTCTCGATGTGGTTTTAGATCTCACTTTCCTGATGACTAAGAGCTCTGGCTATTGTTTTTGTGATTTTACCAGCATTTGTATTTGTGTGTATGTGTGTGTGTGTGTGTGTGTGTGTGTGTGTGTGTGTGTGTGTGTATGTACCACATCATTGTGGAAGTCAGATATAACATCTTTTAGGAGCCCATTTTCTCCTTCTATCATGTTGGTCACGGGGAGAAAACTCCGATCATGAAGCTTGCCAACAAGTTCCCTTACCCACTCTGCTATCTCCCAGACTTCTCTTGATCCTTTTTTGCTTTTTTTTCAGGGGCGTATATATACCATTTATTTGCCAATTTATTGATTGGATTTTTTTTTTAGTAATTGCTTTTTTATTTTTTTTGTATATTCTGAATATTAAAATGATCCCATGCGTGGGTGGCAAAGATTTCATCCCACTCTGTAGGTTCTCTTCAGTGTGCTAATTATTATTTATTTCATTCCCACTTATCAATTATAGAGTTATACCAAAATGTTGTGATATCATGATCTTTGATCCACTTTGAAATGACTTTTGTATAGGCTCAGAGAGAGGGATATTGTTTCTTTCCTCTACATATGATTATTTCATTTCTTCACCACTATTTGTTGAAGAAACTATCTATAATGCAATGCATGCTTCTTACACCTTTACTACTAAATGAAGTGTCTATGGCGGGTGGGTGTCTCTGAGTTTCTTATTCTACTCCACTGGTATACACACACACACACACACACACACACACACACACACACACACACACAC
>CABHPP010138132.1:0-21924 GCA_902168425.1 Peromyscus attwateri
TCTCTCTCTCTCTCTCTCTCTCTCTCACACACACACACACACACACACACACACACACACAATCTTCTATTGATTACTAGTTAGTCCATAAGCCCCTGTATTGATTGAGCACACTGGTTTTGTGCCGTCTAATTTTTGCAGTTCTTTGTATACCCCAAATATTAACGATCTGTTTGATGTGCAGTTGGCAAAGCTGTTTTTCTCATTCCACGAGCCATCCCTTCACTTTGGGAGCTGTTTCCTTTGCTGTGCAGAAGCTTTTTCTTTTTTCTTTTTTTTTTTTTCCACTTTGATTTTTTTTGCTGTATGTGAGCTTGCATAGCGTGGTGTTCTTATTCCTCTCCATTGTGGCTGTTCCTGCGCATCCCAGCTCACTGTGACCTCATTGTAATTTGGGTTTGCATTTCCATGATGTTTGGAAATCTTTAGTGTTGCTGTTTCTCGGCCTTTTGGCTAAGATCAAGTGTGAATCATGTTAGTGTTTATCTTTTGTAATGTGCAAAGCGTACACTATTTTAACTGGATTGTCCATCTTTTCCTTTCTGAAATGAAGGTTCTTTATATATTCTATAGAGGAGTCTTTTGCCATATATATAAATAATAAATATATATATGCTCAATAACTTCTGTAGCCTGTTAGAGAAACCACTGCTTACCTCAAAGTTATGGAGACATTCTCCCATTGTAAAAATGCTTTATTCATTTAACTTTCAGTTAGTTCTATAATGTCAGTATATGGAGTAATGCAGGAAATCATTGTTGTTGTTGTTGTTGTTGTTGTTGTTTTTCCTAGTTGTATAGCCTGTTGGCTCAGCACCGTTGCTGACCAGACCGCATCAATACCCGGGAAACAAGGAGTCTTCCTTCCCATGTGCAGGTCTGACTCCGGAGCCCAGAGTAGGAAGCCATCCGACACTTCCTGTGTGTCTACGTCTCTCCTTCCCACTGCTGCACGGACTTCTTCTGTCCTGGCTCCTGGCAGAGCTCCTCATGCAGAGAGACTGCCTGAAAGGAGCTGGTCTGCTTTCATTTCTGTTGCTGGGATAAAACACTGGCCCCAAAGCAACTTGTTGGAGGCAAGGGTTTATTTTAGCTTACACTTCCAGGTAGAAGTCCGTCACTGAGGGAAGTCAGGGCCGGAATCTGGAGGGGGAACCACGGAGGAAGGAGGGTCCCTCTCTAGTTTTCTCCCTGACTCACGCTCAGTTAGCTTACTTACACAATCCAGACGGCTGCCTAGGGATGGTACTGCCCACAGTGGGCTGGGTCCTCTGACATCCATTTAACAATCAAGAAAAATCCCACAGACATGCCCATAGGCCAATCTGATAGAGGCAATTCCTCAGCTGAGGTTCCCTCTTCCCAGGTGGCTCTAGGTTGTGTTGAGAATAAAACTAATTAGCATAGAGGGTGAAGGTTAGGAAAGGTGGAGAGAGGGGGAAGAGAGGGAGGAGAGAGAGGACTGGGATAGATTATTCCTCCCACCTTCCCTAGACCTTAGACCCTTACCTGCATAGACCCTTATCTGCATACCGAGGGGACAGCAAAGACTTCCTCCACTGACCAGCTTTAAAAGGATAGCTGGAGATAAAAAATAAATAAAGCCGGGCGGTGGTGGCATACGCCTTTAATCCCAGCACTCGGGAGGCAGAGCCAGGTAGATCTCTGTGAGTTCGAGGCCAGCCTGGGCTACAGAGTGAGTTCCAGGAAAGGGCGCAAAGCTACACAGAGAAACCCTGTCTTGAAAAAGCAAAATAAATAAATGAATAAAGTTGCCTCCATGGTCGCGAGACATAAGTCCTGCTTGTTCAAGGAGCCAGCTCCACAAAAGAACTCATTAAGAGTAAATGCAAAGGTTTAAACTTTAGCACACGGGTTTCCCATTCCTAACTACTGCTTATCACTAACGATTGGGAAGCGCTCGTCATCTACACGCAGGATAGAGGCTGATGATACGCGTAGAGATCAAAAGAAAAAATAAAAAGCCTGCAAGCATGTGTGGCTTCTCTCAACTACTCATGCTTGAAGAAAGCTATATATGGTGAGAGAGTGCATGCCGTGTTTAATACCCGGAATAAACAAATGAAAATCAAAGCCAGTGGCCACCGCTCACCTGGCTCACGCTCATAACAAGTAACTTAATTATAGTCTTACCTCCACTATTCCACACGTAAGAAGCAGAGTCACTCTTCTCCCCGTCAATGAAGACATCTCTCAAACATTCTATAACTATCGAAGCCTGTACTGGGTAGCCATTCCAGCTTTGATCTGGAAGTTCCAACCCCCACTGAGGCTTCGGTAACTGTCACGCCTACAAGGAGGGGCTGAGAGAGGACCCTGAAGACCTGAGATCCGATGCGGGGCTCTCTTGGTTCCTGGACCCAGGACGCCGAAGGTAGACGGAGTAGAGTTCTCCAGAGAACACCGCCGGACTGTGCTACACCTTTCCCGGACCCTGTTACCTATCCCTCCACTTGTAAGTTACCCCACAAAATAAACCTTCCTTTTAACTACATGGAGTGGCCTTAATAATTACACCAATAGAAGCCAATCAAGCAAAGTTTTCTGTGCCATTCTTAGTTCCCAAGCTGTTTTCCACTGTGTTGGAGACTGAACAACACACTTATTTCTTCAGATCACATGCAAACAAGAATTTTATTTTTTTAAATCCTGACCCTTCTCCTTTATAACCCTGAGTTATAAATGTCTCCATTAAACACCAGATCTTCAGGCTAGAGACAGCACAGCAAAACTGTGAATTTATCCTTGGCTTTAGTGTGGCCTTGGGAAGATACGGCAGGAAGCTTGCAGAAGTGACTTTCATCTTTCCGGGTACCTGTGTCATATTCAGGTGTTTTAATTAGAAATTTGGGCCAGGCAGTGGTGGCGCACGCCTTTAATCCCAGCACTCGGGAGGCAGAGGCAGGCGAATCTCTGTGAGTTCGAAGCCAGCCTGGTCTCCAAAGCGAGTTCCAGGAAAGGCGCAAAGCTACACAGAGAAACCCTGTCTCGAAAAACAAAAAAAAACAAACAAAAAAAAAAAAAAGAAATTTGTTTGTTACACTGCATATAAAACATTAACTTTAAAATGGGTGTAGAGGCACAGGGCTTTAATCCCAGCACTTGAGAGACAGAGGCAGACGTATCTCTGTGAGATCGAGGCCAGCCTAGTCTACACAGTGAGTTCCAGGACAGCCAGGGCTACATAGTGAGACTCTACCTTGAAAAAAACAAAAATCAACCAAACCAACCAACCAAGCAAACAACCAAAAAGCTGTATCTTCTAATTATCATTTACAACAACTAATTTTAACTTTCCAAAGAGCTACTAGAGAGGATTTTCCAGAAGTTTTTCTAATTACCATTGCTAGCCTAGACCAGTATGTAGACCAAGCTGATCTCAAACTCACAGAGATCCTCCTGCCTCTACCTCCTGAGCACTGGGATTAAAGGTGTGCCCACCACGCTTAACTAAGGAGTACAGTTATTACATGATATTTCTATACACATCAAGTTTCCCAAAACTTGGCAGTTCATATCACAGACAAGGGCACATTTTCTCAACTATTAAGTGTCCCTCAAAATAAACAAGAAAATTGGAGTCTTCAAGACGGCTCAGCAGGTAAAGGCACGTGCCGTGCAAGACTGACAACCTGAGTTAGACCCCTAGACCCTAGACCCCACAAAAAGGTGGAAGGAGAGAATCAGTTCCGCCATGTTGCTCTCTGACCTCCACATAAGCACATGGCACAGATTCACACACACACATCGTGTACACTCACGTACCATAGGAATAATGCATTTTTTTTTTCTTCTGGAGATGGGGTTTCTCTGTGTAGCCCTGGCTGGGTGTGATAGCATAGGCTTGTAACTCCGGCACTTGGGAAGTGGAGACAGGAGGATTTCAAGTTTAAGGCCAGTCTGGGCTATATAGCAAGACCCTGTCCACCCCACCACACACACACACACACACACACACACACACACACACACACATACACACACACACAGAGAGAGAGAGAGAGAGAGAGAGAGAGAGAGAGACAGAGAGAGAGACAGAGAGAGAGACAGAGAGAGAGACAGAGAGAGACAGAGAGAGACAGAGAGACAGAGAGAGAGACAGAGAGAGAGAGAGAGGGAGGTGACATTTTAAGTAAGAATTCATTATTACATCTACCTATAGATTGGAGAGATCTAAAAGCTTGAGGGCCTGGAATTGACAAGGCTGCAGGAAGAGGGTTTCATACACTACTGGTGCAAGTGTGAACTGGTACAACTCCTTGAGGGAATCACTGGAAAAACATTAAAATGACAGACAAGGCTGGGGGTGGAGCTCAGTGGTAAAGTGCTTGCCCAGCTTGGGTAAAGCCCTAAGTTCAAGTCCCAGGAAACTAAAACAGGGTGTACAGGTTTGTTTAAATGTATACTAAAAAAAAATGATATTTTATGTAAATTATACCTTGATTTTTAAAAACTAGAAAGTTCATGCTGGTGTCTTTGAAATAAATGCCCCACTGACTTTAAAGAGAATGAGTTTGACCTACCCATATTCTGCTGTTAATATTATGCTTAATGAATGTTAAGATATAGTACATTAAAAACTGAGGGGACAGATCTGGATATAGTGGCACATGTCTGTGATTCCCTAAGGCAAAAGGACCATGAGTTCAAAGGCAGCCTGAGCCACCTAGCAAATTCCAGGTCAGCTTGGTTGTGTATAGTGAGATCCTGCCACAAAACTTTCAACTAAATAAACAAATAAATGAAAACTTGAGGGTGCAGAATGGTAGATGAAGCATGTTCCTTTTAAGTAAAAACAAATGCTGTCATATATTTGGTCATATATACAAGTCTGTATACAGGTATTATGTGTAGAATTACACACACACAGTGACGACCTTTGGGGAGGAATCCTAGAAGATGAGGGGCCTTTCCCTGTACATGTTTTTTTTTTTAATTCTATTTGGAATTTTTTATTACGGTATGCATTATTTTTCAAATGTAATAAAACTTTAAACTTGGGGAGATTCTGGGTATGGTGGCTCACACCTTTAATCCCAGCACTCAGGAAGCAGAGGTAAGTGGATCTCTGTGAGTTTGAGGCCAGCCTGGTCTACATAACAAGTTCCAGACCAGCCAAGGCTACATATATAGAGAGATCCCCATCTGAACAAAACAAACAAACAAACAAACAAACATCTTGGAGAGGAATTTCAAACACATATACCCTTGGTACAAGAAAACAACACTTCTAGAAATTCGTTTCAGATAGATACTCAAGGGCTGGGATGTAGCTAAGTGGTAGAGCACTTGCCTAGCACACAGGAGGCCTGAGGTTCCATCCTCAGCACTGAAGGAAAAACAAATAAAAAAAAAAGATAGCACACCCAAGGTCAGGTTGATTTATGGACAGGTTTATGATAACATGGTTTATAATGGCCGAAGTTTGGAGTCCGCCGAAACACACACACAGAAGGATGATGTTGAAAGCGTGCATTGTGCAACTGTGACATCCTGAGAGGCTGTCAAAAGGCAGGAAGACGCTCTGTAGACATGAAGATGGACACCAGTCTACGACTCCTTCAGTGGCCTGCGGAAATGGCTCAGTAGGAATTTCACTTGTGTTGCAAGTGTGAGGACCGGACTTTGGTTCCCCAGAACCCACATAAAAGCTGGGCAGGTTTGGCAGCCACCTAGAATCCTAGCGTCAAGAGGCAGACACAGGGGATCCTTGGGGCGAGCTGGCAAGAGACTCTGCTTCAAAAAAATAGAACTGTTGAGCAAGTGAAGACACCCCACATTAACTTCTTGCTTGCACATGCCCATGCATGCGTGTGCACATGCATGTACACTCACACACATGAGAACACACATACATACACACATGCATAAATACACAGGAACAAAGAAACACAGAGAGAGAGAGAGAGAGAGAGATAGACAGACAGAGAGAGATCTTCAATGAAGAGTAAGGTGCCCCGTTGCTGAGGTGTTTCATTATAGCAACAGAACCTAACTAAGACAAATCCCCTCTGGAGAGAGGAACTGGGCATTCAGAGGATGGAAATGAGATGGTCACTTTGTACCTTTGACTTCAGAGGCCTGTGAACTGTTATCTATTAAAAATAAAAACCAGTGTTCTGATCCAGCACCACTAACATAGTTGTATGATATTCAACAGAGGAGTTGCCTATGGAGATAACGTCAATCAATGTGTTTGTTAGTGGGCAAAATGAGACAGAATTTTCATATGTTTTCCATTGTGCCTAAAAAATAAACTGGAAACAGGGCTGGAGAGGGGGCTCAGCAGCTGAGAGGCTACTCTCCTAGAGGACCCAGGTTCAATTCCCAGCTCCTACATCATGACTCACCCACTGCCCATAACTCCAGTTCCAGGGACCTGATACCTCTTCTGACCTTGAGGGTACTGCATGCTTGTGGGGCACAGGCAAAGCACACCTGCATATAGCAAATAGAAAAGAAACACATTGGGCCTGTTTCTGGGGATTGCTCCAGGTGAATAAACCGGTTAGCCACTGACCTTACCCTGTATCATCATGGCCTGTCACAAAAGATTTCTTATAGTTTGACAAGGTTGGGGCACCTAAGGTATAGAGTGACAAAAGTCCTCAGAGGGAGTGGTTGGAGATTTAGCTCAGTGGCAGCGTGTTTGAATAGCAAGCAAAAGGCCCTGGGTTCAGTCCTCAGCTCCAAGCGGGTGGGGGTGACCTAGGGAAAAGCTGGCATTATTGATTTGGGAACTTCTCTGCAGAGAAACATTTCTCCACAACGCTCTTCATCTCCAGACTCAAATGGCCCTCAGCCAGGCCCAGAGAGCGTGGTCACAGCAGCTGTATCAATCTGCTGGGTCTGTAGTTTCCCACAAGGGTGCTGTTGGAGCAGAGACACGGCCAGAGGAACTTGAGACTCACCCTCTCAGATCACTTCAGAATGAGAGGTTTGTGTCTACCAATGATTCGTCAGTATTTCTAGATGTGGCCAACGCTGTCTTATTCCATGGTATTGAGAAACAATTTTGACTCAAAAGGGAAACCAATATTCATGCCCAGTCTTGAAGAAACTGCTCCTAGGGCATAGTGTCACTGCAAAGGTCAGGTTGCATTAAACATATACTTCAGAGAGTGCTGACTTAAACTCTTCTGTGACAAGTGGGCATTATTGTTTAGGGAGGTGGGTGAAATTTTTTGAATATTAGTTATAATTTGTTCCCTACCTGTCTTCTATATTGGTCTACGAAATACTCAGGGTCTGAGAACTTACTTGTATAAGTTAGAACTCTTTTGGTCACGTGCAAGAAAACACATGACCCAAACAGAGGCTTAAGCAAAACTTGAGTTTTCTGGATTATGTAACAAACAAAAGTCCAGGGCTTCCTCTCCTGCTTCCCCCATCTCAGCGCTGTTCCCCGACTGGTTCCCACTCAAACTATTAATATTGCCATAGCAATTCCCAGGACTCACATCCCCTCCGGCAAAATAAATAAATAAATAAATAAATAAATAAATAAATAAATAAATAAATAAATAAAAACCTAGCAGGACATAGACTGCTGCAGGATTCCACCAAGTACTTCTCACCGGCTCCCAATGGAACTGTTCAGCAGTCAGTCTGAGCAGATGAATCTCTCCCATCAGAAGCTCTGTGCCCGAGCCAGGAGGGTGAAGCCCCGGCATCAGAGCCACACGGGGGAGGCCAGGGTTCCCACGGAAGTGGAGGCTTCGTGGAGGGCAGTGAGAACAGCTGTCTGTGGGCAGCTGTAGCTTAGGATAATTGGTGTGCAGTGGGAATCCAGCAGGAGTGAGGGTCTGCCAAAATAAGCAAGAGACACTGAACGAAAGTGGGAAGGATACGCGAGAGAATTACCCCGATCCCGCCATGTTAACGTTTTAAAGAAGTCGATGTTTCTGGAGTTGACGTGTAATCTCAAAAAGAAAGAATAATTGCTTTATTCTTCAGAACTTACAAAAAAAAAAAACCCTCCATAAAATGATCTTTGAGAAGAAAATTTTATCCTGAGAGTCACTGGGAATATGATTACTCTTCTAAAAGCATGTCAGACATAAAAGACGCGCTGGGAACCCACTACTGTCAGTTCTAGATGGAATGTCTACTTTGCAAATGATTTATTCTCCATGTAAGGCTCTCTTCTACAATATGTAAATTGGAGGTGATTCGTACAACTCCGTGAGAGCCAGAGTAAGAAGTTTGGGTTAGAAGGAGTGGCTTTTAAAAATAGTTTTATTGTTAATCTCTATATTCATCAAGTCTCTGATTGGCAGGAAATTTAGTTCAAATCCTGTTTCTAAGTCACTGCAGAGAATGAGTAATTATCAAAGGAAGAAAAACCATCTCTCTGAATCGGCCTTGGCTCGCGCGTTGACATGCGATGTCGCCTGAGCCCCTCTGGCAGGCACCATCCGCAGCCTAGCCAATAGCTCTTTCCCACATCTTTCTTGATTAAAAGAGCAACAAACAAACAAACAAAAAAAAAACACGTTAAATATGTAAATAAAAGTCCTATTTGCTCCGGAAGTGCAAACCGAGAGCTCAGCTGCACGGTCTCAGTAAACCAGGGCGCTCCGTGTTCCCTCTGTCCCTGAAAAGGGACGTGTGATGAAGTTGCCCAGGAATTCTGCAAAGAGCCTCCATTTTTCTTTCCACTTAGGGAGACTCAGGACGAAGAGAAAGCCCCTGTGCGGGCCTTTCTTCCTTCGCCTTGGCTCTCTGAAAGCGATATTTTGAGCGTTGGCGCCATCCTGTGGCCACAACGGGAAAGCCACTAGCAGAGCCCCCCCCACCCCCACCCCCAGAGCTTCTAGACATCTTAAATGGCACGTTATGGGTGGGGCCGAGCCACCTTTAACTGCACATCTTGTTACTTCCAACCCAAATAGTCCCGAAATGACGTCTCCTCAATTTTTTTTTTAATTTGAGGTTGACATTAAGAAAAAAAATCACACAGCTAAAATCTGAGGTTATGTACTTGCCTTGTAAAAGCTAAAACAAAAGGATCGACTCATTCTAGAAGAACAGGCATTTCTTTTGAGGATTATTCCTGGTAATTTCCTAGATGTATATAATGTATTTGATCTCACTGTCTTCTCTTGACCCTCCCCTCCCTCAGCGAACCCCTTCTTCTTAACTAGGGCCCCTTGAGTTTGACGTGCGTCCCACTGAGTCTAGGGTTGCAACTAGGGTTGCTTGAATGAGCATAGGGGTCATTTACCAGAGTACAGGCAATTTACCAGCGGCTACTCCACAGAAGAAAACGTCTCTCTTACACCATAAACTACGAATCGCTCTTCAAGGAGGGGTGGGTCGGATAAGTCCATCCGGTCCCCATGTTGGAGAACTGACGGGCCTAATCTTGCGCAGGTCTTTTGCAGGTTACTGATGCTGGGAGTTCGTGAGTACCTGCGATGGCCCTGTCGAATCCAGAAGACTGGCTAGCATTCTTTCCGTTCTTTGATGTTCTCTGAGCCTTGGAGGTGCTGGTGTCTTGGTTAGGCCTGATTACCCAGCAGACACCGGCTCTCAGCACTTGGGACCGGTTCTGAGTCTCTGAAGTCACCGTCACTCACCACAAGAATAAGCTTCTCTGACCAAGGTTGACGGTTAGCACTACACTGTGGATATAAATGTAAATATCGAAAAGGCAGCTTGGTGGGCACAACGGGTCCATTTAGTAAATTAACAATGATAACCGCCCTGCTTTGGGCCTATGATATTCCCAGCCATGGTCTATTGATCCGTTTTATAATACCAGGCATGAAATCCCTCCAAAATGGAAGCCGAAGGTGGTTGGTTACCCTCAAAACAGTCACCACTATTACACCACTGGGCACATCTGGCCTGGCAAGTTGAAGCTTGCAGTCTCTACAGCTGGATAAGACATTTAAGATTTTTCTCCCCTGGTTACCTGAATCTTGCATCTTTTAGCACAATGAAAGCTGGCGGGCAGGGCGGAAGCCTCCATTGCAGCTCTAGCTTGCTCTCCCTCCTTCCTACAGGCAGAGCGTGTGAGCTCTTAGCAATGGGGTCCTACTCTCTAGTTCTGGTGGACCACCAAGAGTAGTGCAAATAGCGGTATTGTTTTGGGGGGCAGGGGTCTCCTTGACCAACACCCCAAACCCATCCCTGGAATTTTCATTTAAAGCCTCTGGCTTTCTGGGAACAATGTTACTTATCTGTGCAGGGCACCACCGCCCAAACACCTTTTTAAAGTTAGTTTACGAAGCAGTCGATTCCATAAAGCTTTTTTCACACATTGTGAATTTTGGTTAGCCCTCTCCCGGCTCCCTCCTCTCCCGACTCCCTCCTCTCTCCCAGTCTCCTGCCCCCTCCCCAACAGCTGTTTTTCCACTATCTTAGTCATTTAAATTTGATCCCAGGGTCTATAAAAACAACCAAGTTAGACCCCCCCCCTTTTTTTATCATTTCCTTTGGAATGCCATTAAATCAGTTTATTAGGAAGAGAACACTCCCTCACAGCTGACACCTGTCCCCCTGTCTCAACTATGACAATCAGTGAAATCTGAGGGGGTTTTGAGCCTGTGGTAAGGAAGAACTTGCACTGAAATGTCATCTAATTTTTTAGAATTTATTTTTGACTTATGTATGAAATCACGATAGCACACATGCACTGTTGGATACACTTAACACACTAAGTAATGTTTCAATCAGACTGAACATACTTATCTCATGAAATACTCAGCCTTTCTTTATGGAGAATACTTTCATCAATGCGTCTAGCTTGTTGGAGTACATTGCTAGCTATTCTACACGGAAGAAAATGTAACTATCAGACGGAATTCAGACAGAGGGTCTTTGTGCTCTCCTTCAACTTTAAAGTTTAAAAGTGAAGATTTGTATGTTCACAAATCTTAAAAACTAAAAAATTATTTTTTACTAACATCCACTCTCCTTAAAGCCTCGATATGTTCCCTTCCTCTCTACTCCTCATCCTCCATGCCATACCCCCACCCCCGAATTCTATCCTCATCTTTGTGGGGTAGTGTTCTTAGTTTCCTACTTGACTGGAGACTCAAGCCAAGTCCAACATGGTTTTCTTACTCTGTATCTTCCTTGGGTCCTGTTCCAGAGTGTGTTTGTTGTTGTTTTTGCTCTTTGGGGGGGCCTGCCACCCAGCTCCCAAATGACTGACACCGAGGCTTATTCTTACTTATAAATGCCTGGCCTTAGTTTGGCTTGTTTCTTGTCAGTTTTCCTTAAAGCCTCTGGGCTTTTCCCGTTCTCTTACTTCTGTAAATCTTACTCCGTGTCTTGCTGTGTAGCTGGGTAACTGGCCCCTGGAGTCCTCCTCCTTTCCTGGTTACTAGATCTCTCCTTCTGTTTATTCTCTCTGCCTGCCAGCCCTGCCTATCCTTTCTCCTGCCTTGCTATTGGCCATTCTTTATTAGACCATCAGGTGGTTTAGACAGGCACAGTAACACAGCTTCACAGAATTAAAAAAAAAAATGCAACATAAACAAAAGTAACACATCTTAAAAGAATATTCTACAACATGTGTTTTCCAAAAAGCAACATCTTCTTATGTCTACAGCATTCTAAGCACTTGTGTGTGTGGGGGGGGGGTGTTGTTGTTTGTTTGTTTGTTTGTTTTTTTCTCCTTTGCTTTGCAATCTTAAGCACACTGAATCCTTATGGGGGTGGGAGACTTTTAAAACTTCTGCACGTCCAAGCTCCGTTACATGAATTCTGATTCAGTGGGTAAAGAGTGGGGTTATTTTTGGCCAAACAACCTATGATTTTAGGATTTGCCTTTTCCTTAAAACTTTCTTTCATCAGTTTCATTCTGTAATTAGGGAAGAGGGAAATGGATGCTGGTTAGACCACCAATTTCTGTTCAATAGTATATAGTTACACTTGGATTTTATTTTTATTTACTGTGGTGGGGGGGGCAGCGGCGGCGGCGGGGACTGGGGGGTTATTTCAGAGCATATGTGAGGATCAGAGGACAACTTGTGAGAGCTGGTTCTCTCCTTCCACCATGTGGGCCCTGGGGATTGAACTCAGGTTGTCAGGCTTGCCTTTATCCACAAAACTACCTCAGTGGACCCTAAACCTGAATTTTAAAATAATGAAAAAATATGTGAAAGCCCTAGACTGCACACACACACACACACACACACACACACACACACACACACAGTAAAAGGGTAGATTAAAAAGTGACCAAGGAAGGACCTCTGTAGTCAAAAGTTTTCTCCTGTCCTACCTGGTCCCACGGTCCCTCAGCCTCTTATAAAACAATCATTCAGAGGCTTAATATTATTTATAAATTGTATGGCCTATGACAAGCCTCTTGTTAGCTAGCTCTTATATCTTAAATTAACCTGTTTCTATTAATCTATGCTTTGCCACTTTTTCCGTGGCTTTACCAGTCTGCTGGCATGTTGCTTCTTGGGCAGCAGGCTGACCTCTCTCCAGATTCTGCCTTTCTCTTTCCTGTCTCTCTCCTTGGATTTCCCGCCTGCCTCTAAGCTGCCTTGCCATAGGCCAAAGCAGATCTCTGAGTTTGAGGCCAGCTTGGTCTACTGAGTGAGTTCCAGGACAGCCAGTGCTATATAGAGAAACCCTGTCTCCAAACAAACAACAACAATAAAAAATGTATTACTAGCTAAGCATGATGGCGTACACCTTTAATCCCAGCACTCAAGAAGCAGAGGCAGGTAAACCTCTGAGTTCAAGGCCAGCCTGGTCTACATAGTGAGTTTTAGGCCGGCCAATGGCTACATAGTAAGTCCCTATCTCTGGGCTGGAGAGATGGCTCAGTGGTTAAGAGCACTGGCTGTTCTTCCTGAGTTCAATTCCCAGCAACCACATGGTGGCTCACAACCATCTGTAATGAGATCTGGTGCCCTCTTCTGGCCTGCAGGCAGAATACTGTATACAAAATAAATAAATAAATAAATAAATAAATAAATAAATAAATAAATCTTTTAAAAAAGACCCTATCTCAAAATAAACAAACAAATAAATAAACAAGCAAACAAACAAACAAAAACCCAACAACAACAACAAAACACACACACAGAAACTAACCTAAAACCCTCTTACCAATCAATAAAAAGTATGGATATTTTACCAATCAATAAAAAGTATGGATATTCATGAATTACGGAGATTTCCTTTCAGAGGGCCGTTTTCAAAAATTCATTAGCTTGAAAGAAGATAAAACCTTACAAAAATGTCAGCCAGCTGGGAGCGTTCTTAAGTCCGCACGTTGGCCTCTTTCCGCTCCTCACCTCACTCCTACCCTGGCTCCTTAAAGTCGCTCAGGAGCTAGCGTGGGAGAAAACAAAAACAGCTCTGCAGGATTTGCCCTGAGTCCTTCCTACCCATAGCGTAAAGCCCAAGAGGAGTGGTACACGCCTGTCATCCTGGCGCTTGGAGGTGGAGACAGGAAAATCAGAGGTTCAAGTTCACTTTAAAAAAAAAAAAAAGCAATACACAGAATTGTGCCTGCAGCGTGTCCCGCAGGGGAAAGCATTTAATTACTGAAATGAGGCTGGCTCCAGTGTTTGAGTGGATTTCCACTGGATATGTAACTCTGACAGATGTTCACATCAACATGCAAAGGGCCCTGGCCTAGTAGTTTGGTTCCCACGATTGCTGCGCAGAGGTCTGCAATCAAACTACTCCTTCCACGAAGGTGAACATTTCGCCTCTGGGTGCCCTCAGTGTTTTCCGTAAGCCTTCGGTTTGTTTCGCTGCAGTATTTGTGTGTGTGGCTTCCTTCTTCTCTGTTCCAGGGATTCACCTGTCTCCTTGCATTTGTGAGAGGGTGCCTAGAACTGAGGAGCTTTCCAAGAATGTCTCCTTAAAACGCTGCTTCTGCCTCTTGGTCTTTTGAAAAGACAATTCAGCACGTTAGACGCTTCCGCTCCACCCTGTCGCTTTTCTTTGTTTTTCTCCCTGTGTTTTGTTCTAAATGGTGTCTTGAACTCTCTGTAATTCGTTCTTAAACCTCACATTTAAAAGTGTTACGCTGGGCATGGTGGCGCACACCTAAAAGTGTTACGCTGGGCATGGTGGCGCACACCTTTAATCCCAGCACTCGGGAAGCAGAGACAGGCGGATCTCTGTGAGTTCAAGACCAGCCTGGTCTACAAATCAAGTTCCAGGACAGACAGGGCTGTTAAACCGTGAAACTCTGTCTCCAGCGGGGGAAACGTGTTTATTTCTGTTCCTGTGTGTGAGTGCCGGAGTATGGTGTATGCACCAGAGAAGGACCTTGGGTGTCCTGCTCTCTAGCCTTCTCGACTTTATTCCTTGAGACAGAACCTCTCACAGAACCTGACCCCAGAGAGCCTCTTGCCTCCGCCTCTCACAGCCCTGGGGTAAAAGGCATCAACGCGGTCACCTGCAGATTTTTACATGGATGTGGGGATCTGAACTTGGTTCCTTAAGGTTGCACAAGAAGCTCTCTTACCAAACTCGAGGCTATCCTCTAGGCTCTCCTCAGTTTATTTCTCTCTTAAAAATTTTGTGTCCCTGAGTGTGTGGATGTGCACTCCATGCGCGCAGCAGCCTATGGAGTTCAGAAAGGCAGTCTGATCACCTGCCACTAACGTTACAGTTGGCTGTGCGCTCGGTTCCTTGGATTCGAACCCTGGTCTTCTGGAAGAGCAGCCCGTGCTTTTAACCACTGAGCCATCTCTCCAGCCCCACCAGTTTGGTTTTTTTGTTTGTTTGCTTGTTTGTTTTTTTAATTTAGGTCACTCATTTCTATGGTTAGAATCTGCTGGGCATTTATTCGCTTATCTGTGGGGGGTGAGGTGCTGGGGATCAAACCCAGGTCTTCATGTATGCAAGGTAAAGACTATAGACCTGAGCCATACCCTTTCTCCTCTGTGGGTGTGGGACTAGGTGGGGTTCATACTTAGGTGGGTGTAGTGGCATGTGCCTTTAAATCCTAGCATTGAACACAGAGATGGGAAGGAGGCAGAGGCAGCTGGATCTTTGATTTCCAGGCCAGCCTGATCTATGGAGTGAGTTCCAGGACTGCCAAGGTGACATAGAAATCCTGTCTTGAAAAACAAAACAAACAACAACAACAAAAACAAGCCAATAAATAAATAAACAAAATTGCCAAGCTTCACTTTAACCTACCTGAGCTTGACATGAATCGTTGCTTTACAGCCTAATTCTGAAATCGTTGAGGGCTCATTTCTGTAGTCCGTTTTATTTTATTTTATTTTCCTTGTTTACGGTGTTTTAATGGTTTTGTATACTTGGCCACTTTTCCCTCTCTTCTGGCAATTGTACTTTTAATTATTTGTAAAAATAACAGGAAGTCTACAATGATAATGCTTTTCTCCAAAGACAGTTTTCTTCTGCCAGACACTTGAGAACATGAACTACAATCCAGCTGTGCAGCTGGTCTATCCAATTCTCTCTCATTTCTTATGCACAACCCTTTAATCCCAACTCAAGGTGCAGGGGCACTTACCCTGGCTGGCATGGGTTCTGGATGCTAACTTTTGTTCCCTGCACCCCAAAGCACCGACCAGGTGCTGATCAAATTACTGAATATTCTCAAGAAAAAAGTGGCAGCGCTCTGTGCAAACGACTGCAGACTCGAACCTTCTCCCTGACCACAGACCATAGATTCATTCCTCACTGCTCTGCACTCGTTCTTACATTCTGCTCCTGCCCTCTCTAGCTGTCCTCCATGGGATCACTTATCTTAACTACTTGATGTCATCCTTGGAAATGGAGGTCTAATTTCAACTTCCTCATCTCCTCCGCTGATGCATCCTCTGACTCTCACAGACACTAAAAACACAGAGGACAAACGTTCTGGTGTTAATTTCTACAGATTTTTGCTGTATATTGCAGGGCAAATTACCTAACTTTTTATTTTCAATTCTGTGGGGAAAAAATTAAAATTTAAATTCCTTGTCTTTGAGGAAATTAGGAGGAGATTAATGAAAGGAACTTAATGGAAAATATAAGTCACTTGGTCCTGAGAACAAAATAAAATAAAACATTGTGTTATTCTCCATACTGTCTTAGTCTGTATGAAAAAGAAAATGGATTTATGCCTTTTAAACTAGACAAACTTTTAAATCAGATAAAAATAATTTTGGTCACCCAGATATTCAGATGGAGTCAAGATCTTAAGTAAGATTAAATTTGACTGTGTTCTGTGTCAATCATAGCTGCTGTAGATTTCTTTGGACTCTTTTCTCACTAAAGATGGAAACAAATAAGAATTCCTTTTCCGAGCCGAGCGGTGGTGGCACACGCCTTTAATCCCAGCACTCGGGAGGCAGAGGCAGGCAGATCTCTGTGAGTTCGAGGCCAGCCTGGTCTACAGAGTGAGTTCCAGGACAGGCTCCAAAGCTACACAGAGAAACCCTGTCTCAAAAAACTAAAAAAAAAAAATTCCTTTTCCATTAAGAGATTCCAACAAGAGATATTTTACCTATACTATAGAAATGTTAATATTCACAGTCTGTGAGAGTGTCTCAGGTCACAGACATGGTGACTGTAATGGACAGCGATGTCCAGTATTAGCTGGCATAAACTAGGTGTTGTCACAGTAGTAAATAATCCCCAAACTTCCTGGCTCGCTCACTGGAGCTTCTTTTTTAACTCACTCAAAGTTAGCTGCAGGTGCCCTGCCCCAGCTTCCAGACACATGTCTTCCATCTCAACATCTGGCCTCTGTGGTTGCCATGGCAAGGCAAAAAGAGAGAGGCTTCAAGGAACTGAAGAGGGCTTTGTCCCAGAAGTGACAAATGTCACTTCCAGTCTCGGCTCGTGTGTCATAACTACTCACACAGACCCACCTAGGAGCAAGGGAGCTGGGAAATGTGGGGGAAGCATGGATATTCAACGACTAATAAATTATAATAAATTATTTTGCTTCAGATGTAATTGAACTTACGATGAACCCCTTGAAGTTTTTCCAACTAAAAGTTATTGCCCAAACAACATAACCACCTTGGTATGCACGCCGGTGTTTGGAGAAGCCGATCCTGTGCTGGCTGCCCCCTGCGGTGGCTAATTTTTAAAGAGGCTCTCACAGCATCAAAACATAAAACCCAGCATGGAATTCCTTTTCTTCTTGGATAGCTGCCTCACATTCAAAGTGAAGGAACTGGGCTGATGGTTTTAATGACCCTTAAGAACCCTTGAAATTAACTACCCGAACTAGTTATTTTGTATTTTAACTGAAAAATGCGTTTTTGTTGTTCAGGATTTGGAGTTTTTAGCCAAAACTGAAATTATGCATTACAAATTCTAGCCTTTAAAGAAAACTACTGAGGGCTGGGGAACTGGCCCAGTTGGTAGAATGTTGGCCGGGAATGTGTGAGGTCCTGAGTTCAGATTCTTAGCACTCAAATGAGAACCCAGGCACAGCAGGACACATCTGTAATCTCAGCTATGAGGAGGCACAGACATGATCCCAGAGCTTGCTGGCCAGCGAGCCTAGCCAGATCTGTGAGCTCCAGGTTCAGGGAGAGAGCCTGTTTCAAAAAATAAAGAGATGAAATTAAGAAATGCATGCAACGTCAACATCTGACCTCTGAACATGTGTTTCTTTGCGTGTGCACACACCACACAAACAACACATGACACACAAGAACATAAATTTAAGAATAAATGAAAAGGCAAATAAATGGGAAACCTGTATCTATATTTATAAAGATATATAGTCTCATCCTGGTGGGTTTAGAAGAGATCTTACTATTGAACAAAAAAATATAAAACTGTGTACAATTCAGAGCATACCTGTGTGTATTCCTCAACTAAAAAAATAAACACTATTCACATTACATGAAGGGTTCTCTCTGGTTCAACTCACTAACTCATTTACTCCCTTTCTTCCTTTTTCTTTCTTTGAAAACAAACAAACAAACAAACAAAAACAAATACCATGAGATGTAGAGATGACTCAGCAGTTAAAAGCACTTGATGCTCTTACAGAGGAGCAGGGTTCAGTTCCCAGCACCCACATGATGGTTCACAACCGCCCATAACCCCAGGCCAGTGGATCCAAAGCCTTCTTCCAAACTCCCTGGGCACCACCACAGATGTGGTGAGTATATATACATGCAGACAAGCACACATAAGATAAAGAAATCTAAAATGGAATTTTAAGAGAAATAAACACCATTCTAAATCTTACGTTACCTTTGAATTCTGAGGGCTTAAACATCCATAGACCATGTATTTTTAGTTTTGCATCCTTTAAATTTCATTTGAATGAAATAATGTACTATGCATTCTATGTCTTGCCTTTTCTCATTCAAAATTACACTCCAGAGATTTGTCCACGCTGTTGTAGTTTCATTGTTAAATAGTATTCCATTCAATGAACTAAGTTGTAATCCATTCAGCTGCAGCTGGACACTGATGCTGCTTCAAAAGGTATGCTAGTATAATTAGTGCCACTGTTGCTGGGGACATAGCTTAGTGATAAAGCACTTGCTGAGCATGTACAAAGGCCCTGGGGTCAATCCCCAGCATAAAACAAAAAACAAAAAACAAGAAACAAAAAAAAAAAAAACCCACTTAAGAACAGTACCACTGAGAATTAGTTTGTTCCCCTGAGGTACATTTTTGAGAATTTCTTTAGGATGCTAACTTGGAAATGGAAATGTTTTGTTCTATCACCTTCTACTTGACTAGTCAATGCTGTCTTTCAAGTTATTGTCACATTTTATACTCCAACTGGAAGAGTTTTGCCTTGGGGCTTTTAACCTTTCTTTCATTCTGACTGTCCTACTTTCCTGCTTCTTGCATGTCTGTCTGTCTGTCTGGCCCCTCGAGTCTCCCTGGTGTCTCTTTTCTTTCTTCTCTCTAGCCTAAATTCCTCCTCCACCTATACCTCCTCCCTCACTATTAGCTGTTCAGCTTTTTATTAGACCAATCAGGTGCCTTAGGCAGGCAAGGTAAAACCGAAACACATCTTTACACAGTTAAACAAATGCAACACATCCTTGCATAGTTAAACTAATATTCCACAACAGAAACTAATATATAAGCATACAAACCATGGGACCCCCACCCCTTAAAAATACAAACTTAGCGAATAGCCTCATGGAAGCTACATTCCAACAGTCTATGAACCTGTGGGCCTGGAAACAGTTAGATTTAGGATTGTTTGAAGTTGTGTTGCAGCCTGACCAACTTCCGTGGGCCCCAACTCCAACCCAGCACCCCTGGAAGCCATCCTTATCACCTCCTCACACTGCCCTGAATCTAGGACTTGCTGGTGTCAAACAGGGTCTTCACGGCCTCGCCTGTCTCCAGTATCTGATCTTCCGCCTTTTTCGCTCGCTGAGCCTGGCTGGTCTTTGCCTTGTTCTCATCTCCCCTCAGACAGGCCTTCTTCGAGGAGACTGACAGTCTATTGAGGGGATTGGTCAAATGATTTTTCCCCCTCTCTAATTTTGTGGTTGTGGGTGGAGTCTTCATAGGTATCTACTGGTGCCCAGCCTCTTTTCTTCAGAGAAGGATCCTGAAGGCCCTTCTCTATTTCTTGATCAGTAAGTCTTGACATGGTTTCTTTATTGGATCAATACTTATGGAATGCACTACCTTTTTCTTCTTCATGGCAATTTTATGAAGGTCTGGAAAGTGTCTAGGAGCCAACACCTCATGGCCAGCAAGTCTTAATGTTTTCAGGCTGGGAAGGTGTTCCTGAATATTCTTTAGGCTGCCTCATGTTTGTTTAAAAGAGTTGTCTCAACACAAAGTAGGACAGCTTATAATAGATGCATAAGAGAGGAGGGGGGTTTCGGATAACCTGGAGATTTGTTGTGAGGTAGTACAGATAAGTGGGGTAGTAGCTGGTGAGGAATCCGAGGTCAAGGGGGTGATGCAAAATGGCAGTGGGTTTGCATGTAGATCCAATGTTGGGAGTTGGATTTGATGGATTAGGAAGAGGAAGTGTTCTACTTAATCCTTTGATTTGAGGGATGGGTGGGAGCTGATACAGAAGAGAAGACACGTTATCTTTTGATGGATACGTGGGCAGCTCATCTGTTAACATGCTGGAGTGCAGAGCAGTGATGGGTGTTGGGTGTGATGATGCAAAAAAAAAAAAAAAAAAAAAAAAAAAAAAGAGTTGTCTCAGCACCTACACCGGGAAGCACAGCTCCACACAACAGTCTGTTCTCAGTGAACGATCAGATAGCCGTGAAAGAAGTCATCTCAGCATACGTGGCAATCATTCACGGCTGAAATACAAAAGTACAACCAGCGGAGCCCAGTGTATCATCTTGCCCGTAGGCGGGGTGGGGTGGGGGTGGGGTGGGGGTCTATCAAGAAAGACTGTATCAAGTCCATGGTGAGACAACCATTGGGCAGCAGATCTGAACACCTCTGTGACCACTGGATCAAGATCAGCAGGTGGAGGTTAAACTCCTGGTTTTCCGGTGGAGTACAGCGTGACGGACAGGCCAGCGATCTGCTGCACTGCATTTTGTCGTGGTCGTCTAACTGTGTAATACACGACTCCTAAAGCCATCTTAATTACAAGACATCTACGTCGAACCTTTCCTGGGGCCCAGGGGGCAGGGTCTCCAGTCTTCTGGAGTGTAGTGCCTCAGTTTGTGGAGACAATGCGGTCTAGGTCTGTCCTCGCTGTCACAGAGCTGAGGAAACCTAGTAAGTTATAAAGCAAGATGTCACACCACCTCATGTTGGTTCGGCACTAGTGGCCAAATGTTTGACATAATGCATGCAGCACGCTCAATAGTGGCCAGATGTTTAACATAATACATGCAGCATGCTTTGCGTGCTTGATCTAGTGGGGGATGGCTGTTACGACAGTGGGTGAGCTGTCTAACTCAAGTGGTAGTGCCATATCACCCATATTTTGATCACTCAAGAATTTAGGAATAAAGTTCTCAAGAACTCTTTCACTACAAGAGCTTCAGACATCCAAACTAGGAACGGAGCTGATGAGCAGTGTGGCCGTTGAACCCCAGCCAGAAGGAGGGATGGGAAAGGGCCGCTCTTCCCAAGCATGTTCTCAGAGAAGATTTTCTCCCCTTTATTGGACAGGCGTCTCTGGACCTCAGGCTTGGAGTCAGCATGTGTAGCAATTTTGTTGGGGAAACTTTTTTTTTTTAAAGATTTATTTATGTATACAGTGCAGAACACCAGAAGAGGGCACCAGATCTCATTATGGATGGTTGTGAGCCACCACGTGGTTGCTGGGAATTGAACCCAGGACCTCTGGAAGAGCAGCCAGTGCTCTTAACCTCTGAGCCATCTTGCCAGCCTGGAAACATTTCTTATTAGAAGGAAGAGAGAGAGGAGCTCATGAGACTCAAGAGGTAAAGAAACCTCACAAGTCCAGGAAAGCTGAAGTTTATAAGATGCCCAAGGCACCTTCCAAAGCATAAAACCACAAATAATTGCTGGACACACTCCAGTTTTCCCATGAGCCAAGCTGCCTGCAGGAGACCCGCTTTTCACTGCCAGGGGGACCAGCCTCCAGCAGCGCAGGGCTCAAAGGGAATCCATGGAGTCGGCGTGTACTAGACTTTTTTATCTGAGGGGGTTAGGGAAAAGACACTCACACACTCTCTTAATGGTTTTCTTCAGATCTTTTCTTTGTTCTTTTGTTTTTTTGGTTTGTTTGTTTTTTTGGTTTTTTTTTTGCATTCTCTCTATTCTTTATTTTCCTGGTGATTCCCTTCTCTCATTCTTGATGTTTAACTCTATTCTTTTCCTTACAGCTTATACACCCTAGCAAAATCTTTCAGGCAATATAAGAATTACAATGTGGTTACATTCTGTTTTTCAAGTGAATGATTACAATGAACACAAGTAAAAACAGCATGCTTTTGCATATCTCTTACATGATCAAACATTTTATGCATTACAGGTGAAAAATAAATTATCCCAAGAACC
>CABHPP010138133.1:0-36919 GCA_902168425.1 Peromyscus attwateri
GTGTGTGTGTGTGTGTGTGTGTGTGTGTGTGTGTCTGTGTGTATATGTGTATGCTTGTTTTTATGTGTGTATGTGCATGACTGTGTATGTATCTATGCATGTTTGTATATGGGTGTGTGCAGGCATGTATGTGTATATTTGATATTTCCTTCTATATGGTCTCGTGTCTAGTAGGCTTCTTCTTTTTCTCTGTGTGAAAACAATGGTGAATTGTAAGAGAATACAAGCACAGTGCTATTATGCATTTCTGAGTAAAACTGTTATGGACATATTTAGCTGTGGTTATTTTTTCCCTTTCAACTAAAATAAGATGTTTCCCAAATGGCCTGACTCCTTGAATTTCAGTCCAGTGTGAAGAAAATAGTGGAAGCAAACCTGAGTCAACATGTAATATGAGAAAAATTAAATAAAAAATTGCCCTGCGTATCATTCCGTTTTTTGGATTTATATGCTAATGATGCATAACCAAGTGAAATTAGATGGATTTGGAAAGGACTTGATGTATTTGGAGAAGGAATATGCACTAATGCCTCAATAAATATTGTTGGATATATTTATTCTAGATTTATCCAAAACGGATATGCTATTCAAATGTTTGCCAAGGTAAGTAAGCAGAACTTTCTGGGTATCTTGTAAACTCTCTCTATTATTAACTCCTAGAATCCCTTTATAACAATGCAGAATGACAATCAGAACGCAGGCTTACTAAGTTTCTGTGATGGATTACATTTTACTTCAGTCAAACTTAAAATTATCCCAAGATATCTCTAATCCTATTTTAAATTTTTTTATATAATTTGTAAGTCTAAAAACAAAATGCCTTTGCTTACAGATATTAGGAAGGAAATCTTTTATTTTCTACCCTAGCCCTGACATGCGATGGCCGAATGTTTGGACTATAATACATTGCGTTTGTAACTGAGATTCTATCTCTAGGATAATAGGAGTTGTTCAAGTAAGAAGTGAAGAAGAGTCTCCCAAATATAGGAAGCGGTGAAGGCAAATAAGATGTAGAAGGAGGTGACTCAAGTGAGTCCATGCTAATGTTGTCGGTATTCAGAAATGAATATTTTATGTACTTGATAGAAAAACAATGAACCAAACATGATTGAATATGATTAGAAATTTGTATAGTAGTTATTATCTGGTTTGAGTATTCAGTGTCAGCAGAATGCACAAAAGAAAATGGTTAAATAGATTGTCATTCCTAGGGATTTCTAATTCAAATTCCTACAACCTTGCCGTTGCATACATGAGAAATGGTGAGGAATGACAAGATGCTAGGAGAAGGCCCAGAGATTCTAAACATAACAATCAGAGACACACCACAGTAGATGAGCTGAGAAGTTTAAGTATAGGAGAGTGCAAACCAAGCCAAGCTCAAAGTTCCAAATTAGAATTAAATGGATTTTTGACCTATATTTGGGCACATCTATGTATACAAACACACACACACACACACACACACACACACACACACACACACACACGCGCGCACACAATCTTTTCTGATACAAGATTTCTGCTTTGTTTTCTTGATTATTTTCCTGTAATTTATGTCAAACTCCTAGTTCTCTGAATTTATAGTTTAACATCAACCCTACTGATTGAAATCAGGTGCTTTACAACTTAGAATTTTTTCCCTCAATTTAAAGAATTGTATTGAATAAAATGCATATAGAAAAATCCTAAGGGTACGACTTGATGAATTTTCACACAGAGAGCACTGCCTGGTAAGCAGCAGGCAGGTCAAAAACAGAACATTAACTGAAACCCAGGAGCCTCCTTGGCTACCTTTCATTAGCCACCCAGTGCCTCAAGAGTAATCACTATTCTGCCTCTATTAGCCTTAGAATTGCTGCCATTTTTAAAATTTATATATCTTTCAAAAAGCCTGTATTCTAGGTTTAAATAACTTTTTTCCTGTTTGTTTTACAGTACTTGGCAGTTTTAAATTTACTGGAGGTAAGTTACTTAATTCTGTCTTATAAAAATTCATTTTGTGCTGTTCCAGGCAGATGGCTAATTATTTCTTTGAAAATAGTAACTTGTAAAAATTTGACTTAGAGTAGTGCATGAAGTAAATTGAAGGTATGAATCTAAATGTAAGGCCATATATTTAGAAAAGAAAATTCAAGTTAAGTATATGTTCCTAGAGTGTTTGAACCCTTGATTGTTTCTACAATAAAATTCCAATTTGCATTTAGTAAAGCTGTTAAAATGAAATGGCTCGTCATGGCAATATATACTTTATTTTTCATTGTGACTACAAATAATTTATTATAATATCAAAGTATAATTTTACTAATTTTTGCTTTGCCGGCAGATATTCTGGGTTGCCTAATGAGTAAGTTTAGCTTATATTTCAGTAAAAGAGAATGACCTAAGACAAATGCTAACGCCAAAGTGAAAACTTGGAATCTTGTTAATCAAAAGATACAACATAAAGCCAACTAAGAGACTATAGTTCAGAATAGTCATTTGGGTAAATTTATACACTGTATTAAAATAGCAGAGTCTCTAAACTATTTTAGGTAATCTGTATCCACCGAAATTTGCTGTTGAAATAGGAAATTCATTTCAAATACTCATTGTTTTAGTTCATAAGATGCATGTTTAACCAATATAAATCATCTTTATCTAGTATGTTAATTAGAAAAGTGCTGACTTGAGGCAGATAAGGCTGAAGCACTGGGCCATGCCTTAAGCAAACAATGAGCTGTGACAGGCTAAAAGAGTGTTCTGGCCAGAGGAAACCTCACCCATAAGCTCCGAACCATAAAATGGTGATGTGCATGACAGGGCCAACCAAGAAACACCACAGCAGCTAACAGCCAGAACCTGGAAACAACCTAGATGCCCCTCAACTGAAGAATGGATAAAGGAAATGTGGTACATGTATGCAATGGAGTACTACTCAGCAGAGAAAAACAATGACATCATGAGGATTGCAGGTAAACAGATGGAACTAGAAAATATCAACCTGAATGAGGTAACCCAGAATCAGAAAGACAAACATGGTACGTATTCACTCATACATGGATACTAGATTTAAAGCAAAGAATAACCAGACTGCAACCCACACCTCCAGGGAGACTAGAAAGCAAGGACTCTAGGAAAGACACAAAGGTTGCCTAGTGATGGAGAAATGGATGAGATCTACATGAGCAAGCTGGGGATGAGGGGGATGGTAATGGAGGGTAAGGAATTGGGGAATGAGAGCTTAGGAGAGTGGGGGGTTCAAGCTGGATCAGGAACAGAGTGGGAGAACAAGGAAAGAGATACCAAGATAAATGAAGACCCCATGGGAATAGGGAGAAGCAGAGTACTAGGGAGGTCCCCAGGAATCCACAAAGATGACTCCACCATAGAATACTGGCAATGGTTGACCTACTCTGGTGATTGGATGGCTGAATACCCTAACTGTCATCATAGAACTCTCATCCAGTGACTGATAGAAGCAGATTCAGGAATCGATTACAGGGTCCCAGGCAGAGCTCCAGGAGTCCAGTTGATGAGAGAGAGGAGGGATTCTATGAGCAAAAGATATCGAGACCATGATTGGAAAAAGTACAGAGACAACCAGCCAAACTAGTGGAGACACATGAACTGTGGACCAATAGCTGAGGAGCCCCCATGATACTGGACTAGGCCCTGTGGATAAGCGAGACAGTTGTTTAGCTTGAACTGTTTAGGGGGTCCCCAGGCAGTGGGACTGGGACTGGTGTATGAGCCGGCTTTTTGGAGCCTAGTGCCTATGGTGAGACACTTTGCTCAGCCTTGGTGCAGGAAGGAGGGGACTGGACCCGCCTCAACTGAATGTACCAGGTCTGCTGACTCCCCATGGGAGACCTTCCCTTGGAGGAGGTGGGGATAGGGGGTGGGTTGGGTGGGAAGACTGGAGTGTGGAAGGAGGGAGGATGGAGGAATCTGTGGTTGATATGTAAAATGAATAGTAAATCTGTTAATAAAAAAAAGAAAAAAAAAACAAAAACGAGATTGCTTGCATCCTCCTTGGGACTGTGTCATTTACTCTGGCCCTGCCCCCATGTATCGAAGATAGTGAGACCCAAGCTGCAGTGCCAGCGATACTGACTGTTGAGTAAAATAAGACTAAATCAAAAATAATTGATAGATGTACTTAAATTAAGGAGTTTTCTCTTATAAAGCCGCTTGACTGCCTTCAAAACTGAGATGCTCGATAAACTGGTTGCCAATGTAGACTTAACATCAGTGCTGCCATGAATGATGAACACAAAATAAACACTTCAGTAATAAGTCAAAGAACACAGAATGGATTATCTTTCTTAATGCATGAAAATGACACCTTTTGAACAAAATAAAGCACAGTCAATGTGGAGTTATTTAAACTAAAATAATCATTTTTGATGTAATGATGCTTTGTAGTGAAAACAGATTTATTCATTAGGAAGGAAGCTCTTCAGGTAAAACACATGTCACCTGTATATGAGTAACCGTGTTTGGATCCACAAATCCAAAGTAAACCGGGACAAACTAGTGCACGTCTATAATCTCAACACTTAAAAGGTAGCCCATCTAGCTTGGCAAAAACAGGATGAACAAGAGGAGACAGTGGAAGAAGCAAGATGCAAGCTGACAACAGACATCTTAGGTTATCCTTTCATCTACACATATGCTTCTTGACGTGGATAGGCTTCACTTACCATCAGTACGCACTCCTAACCCCAACATGTTAAGTTTTTAAAGGGAAATTTTCATTGGGATTTTAGAACTCTAGTTTTAATAAAGCTTACAAATTACCATATGTAATGGTTTTAAGAAATTAAAGGTTTCCCTTAACTGTAATAGCTAGCAGTAGAGTTTCAGAAGGGAATATGTATTAGAGAACTGAAATTTAATTAAATTTGCTAAGCGTTGATCAGTTGCAAAGGGAAATTTGATTTGCAAAGGGAAATTTGAAGAACTAATTGTTGTTTATTATATTTAAGACTCAAGGTGTTTTGATTTTAACAATTTTATCTGAGCCTATCAAAATACTGAAACCATATTATGTGATACTATTAATTTGGGTGGTTAAGTTTTTATCTATAGTGATCATTCACTCTAGATTTATTATAAGAAGCCACCAGTGATTTCAAATGGCAAAATGTAAATCTCCATCACTTCTTTTCAGGTGAAGTTCGTTCTTAAACTTTCACAAGAATTACTGTGCTGATAAGGTCTATTGAATCATATCCACTGAGGTCAAGTGAAGTTAATACTGCAGTGTTATAGTATTGTTGCAGTCAAGAAGAGCAAAAGTACTGCAGCCAAAATAAGGACATGCTTGATATAAAGACTAAGGAAAGTCAGCCTTGAGAACTCTTAGGACACAGAGATATTTTCTGTGCTAATATTTCTGAAGGGTAGTGATTCTGCTTTGTTCTTTATTTCCTATCAATGATACTCCTGAGGACATCTCTGCTCTTTTAAATCTGACCATCCAATTGGGTTATTTTCTGCTGTCCATTTCTCTAGTCTTTCTTAACTCTGCTCTTGACTCTATTGCCAAAGGTTCAGCTGCTGCTTGATCATTTTCAAGTAGAAAATGCTCTTCTCCACTGAAGGCTTTCGACATACTCCTACAACTGCTTGAGATTCCTTTTCTCTCATCTCCTGGAGACTGAATTTTTTCTATCCTCAAGTGATTTTTGAAAATCACATTCCATTGGTACAATCAGACAATAATGTCTCTCACAAGTTAGTTTACTTAGTACCCAAATCTAAACTCACTAACTGTGCTGTTATCCCACAGCACAGTCTGTTTTATTTCCTATGTATATTATATATTTAACCACAAATAATGCCTCAATACTTATGCACACTAATAGACTAAAATGACTATAAATATTATCTCATGCATTTACTTCAGCCCATGTAAACCATCTTAAATTATAATGTCAATATGTTTATTTCAGTATTTTATTTTTCGTTCAAAAATAAAGGTAAAACCTGCAAGAGAAAATAAAGACATTTTCGTATTTTGATATGGTTAATCGACCTCTATCCCAGGAAACTTCAAATGTTTTTATGATTTTGGAGTTATATCTTTCTCTCTCTCTCTCTCTCTCTCTCTCTCCCCCCATGTTTGTATGTGTGTGTGTGTGTGTGTGTGTGTGTGTGTGTGTGTGTGAGAGAGAGAGAGAGAGAGAGAGAGAGAGAGAGAGAGAGAGAGAGAGATGCATTAGGGTGTAGGTTGCCTGAAGACCTGAGTTTTATCACTGAAACCCACATAGTGGAATGAAGCATCATCTCCCATAAGTTGTCTTCTGAACTTCATGTACATACAATGGTGCACATGTGTAAGTTCACAGGCACACACACACACACACACACACACACACACACACACACACACACACTGGTTTTATGCGGTGGTTTTGTTATTTATTAAGCGGCACTGTTTACCACGCAAGAAGAGCCACAAGGCACAACAAAATCCACTATGAGAATTTATTAGGAGAAGGGGTGGACAGGAGAGGGTGTGCTCAGTCCTGTTTGAGAGACATGTACTGAGAGAGAAGGAGAAGGGGAAAGAAGAAGGGGGGAGAAGTCCGTGACCCGCTTTTTATGGATTCCCCTGCACATGTTCATATGGGCTCACATAGCTATGCCACACATGTGCATAGATTGTGTGATCATGCTGCCCGCAAATTACATGACCATGCAGAGCACGGATTATGTAGGACATAAGGCCCCTGGCTTAGCTACTGCTTGGTGCATGGGCAGTCATGTAGCAACAACACAGACATACACACACATACATAAACACTAAATGATTTTTTAAGTATTACTAAGCTTTCTCTGAGTCAATAGTTATATCCACATTAATCTTAATCAGACAGTGTTCTGTGATTCTTCTCCTGCGGTGACATAAACAAATGTCTATTCATCTCAAATAAGGAAAAGATGACAAACTGTAGTAAGAATACCACCAAAGTCCACTTTGATGAACCAATGAGTTTTATTGTGATTAATTATAGGAATATGGATGATGGGTTACTTACAGAAATTAAATGACTCAAAAACAGGCATGGCAACAAATACTACCAAGGCATGGGTGACAGCTCACAGAAGCTGAAAGCCTGTCACACACTGCGCTACCTGGAGGTCAGTCCTCAGATTGGAGAGTTGTTTTTCCAGGCATCTCTGCTATTCTGCCTGTGTTTCAGGATTCCTTCCTGCTTAAAGAGCAAAGAACCTCCTGAATCTGGTCAGTTTTAGGAACTTCCTGAAACCAGTGAGTTGTTTACTTCCTGAGCTTATGGAGCATCCTTCTTGAATGGAATGTTTCACCACCCCTTAAACATGTTATTTTAAATATCATAAGTAACTTCCCTCCAGGGTGTAATATTTTATCTCAGAGTAAAGTACTAAATAATAAACTGTCTTCACACACAGTTAAGTGTGTGTATATATATATATATATATATATATATATATATATATATATATATACTTAAAAGAAACATGTATCCTCATTTTCCACTTACTCATGAGGGGCACCTAATTCCATGAAATGTACTTAATGGGTTCAGTCTTGTACAAGTCTCTTGCAGGTAAACACACCTACAGTCCATTCAAAATGGTGGCCACAGTGTCAATACTCACATGACAGAATTCCACTAAATATTCCACTGAGTAAAATAAAGCTGACGTATTCAGTTTTTGCTAAAAAAAATATGCCTGATAAATGCAAAAGTGTCTCAGATTTATTTTAAAATTATGAGTTTCCTTAAACAACACTTTAAATAGTATTCCATCACAGAAAAAAAAAACTAATCTATTTAATCCTATGGAATTTTTTCTGTCTTTTGTTCCATATTCAGCAGGAGGAACCAGCATTGAGCTCTGGATATTATCTTAACATTTTATCTAAGTGTAATGTCAGTCACATTTTTACACTTTCAACTTCCACCTATGGCCTTACCCAAAACTTATCTAATTACTTGCATTCTATTATCAGTTTCTAAATTACACTTCTTTTGACACCAATATGTCTGCTGGCATAGTTTACCAAGGGTTTATTTATTTTCTCATGTTTGTTTCCTCAAATTTCCATGAATGATATAAGCTTGCATATACAAATTACCTGTGTGTCAATCTTGCTTGTAACAAAAAAAATGTACTCAGGATTTTATTTTATATAATTTTATAATTATATAACATTTTATATAATGAAGGGTAAAATCAAAACTTTTTTGTATACCTTAAAGAAGACTGAAAGATATCCAAGTGTTATATTAAGTTGGGTAAGAATTGGAGAAGAGACCTATAACATTTCACAGATGTTAATAAGTCATTTGTATTTGAAGAATATGGTGTGGTCTTCCGGGAACATCATTGCCTCTGCATTTGCTCTCTTAAAGTATATATGTATGTATATATGAATGGATGGATGTAAGTATATGTAGGTACACACATATTTGCATATATGTGTTATATATATATATATATATATATACATGCATATGTGTCTAAACATACATAGTTTATTAGTACTTAGCAGTTTTCAAAACAGTTATACGTGTATTTATTCTGCAGTTACATGCATTAGGACAAAAACTATGCTTCCAGTTTCATGTTCAGAGATATTGAAGATGAGAAATATACCTAAATGAAAGGATCATGATAAATATTTAGCAAAATATGTTGGAGTTGTAGTCAGTATCCTGAAATTTCCCTATGTATGCCAACGTGATTATTAGTTGTGACATGAGTATTGGTCCTGGCAGATTTTCGTCCTTAGGTTGTCAGCTCTTAAAGCTAAGAATGGGTTGTTTACTTTGGTTTCAGCATGGCAGAGAGGAAAGACAAGAACACACCAGAAACATGCAAAACAGAACATGAAATAAAGGAAACACAAAAGACTGCTTTTAAAAATGGGTCAGAGTGCTTATAAGCACTGTATTATGTAAGATATATTATAAATGAAAAGTTTTATGATTTCTATATGTTATCTGAATGTTTTACTCACAGATGGGGATATGATTGAAGTAACAGGCTATGAAATATGGAAAATAATCCTGCTTTGAAGTTTACTGAAGATTATTTATATGTACTGCAGGTTTTGGTCATTTTTCTGTGATATGGGTTCTGTAATTCAAAAAGAATTTGTTTTTCAAACTTTGAAATACTGAAGGATAACGCCACCAAGGTAATGATGATGAGGAGGAGGAGGAATGGACACCAAGACAACACACACATTTGTCATTTACTCATGAAAATGGATGGGATTTTCATTTGCATATGCTTTGCTGAGATGTGCAAATGGCAAACAATGGTGACGGCTTGACAAATTAGCCAATCTAAAGCACTTTCCTAAAACTCATGTGTGCCATCTAATAGTCTTAGACTAGTTATGGCTTAGAATATTTAATACAAGAATTTTCTGTGGAATGAAAAAGAATTCTAGTTGCAGGAACACAACTATAAAAATAAACTTTCTGGTTTTTATTACAAAATAGTTGAAGCGACTGTTATAAAAAATAAAAAAAAATTCAACATTTGACATCAAGCTTATTACAAATGGTCTTCATTTGAAAATATTCCTTTTAACATCAAATAGTCATAAATTTTACCAAAAATAGAGTTGGTTTATGTGCAAAATTTATAATATCAATACAGGGATTATTTATTTGCTGTGACTTAAATCCCAACAGCCCTATAGCAGCTCACAACTGTTTGTAATTCCAAGACCTGACATGCTCACACAGACATACATGCAGGTAAAATATCAATGCACATAAAATAATTAAATAAATTAATTATTTAATTTTTTTTTCCATTTTTTAGGAGACGTCATGCTACTTGTAGCACAAACTGCCTTTGTAATAGCTGTGGACATCAAGTCTTCCTGCCTCAACTTCAAGATGTAGGAGTTATACTCTTATGCATCATGAGAGGCACACATTTCAAAAATGATTTTAAAAAATGAAATGCTTCCATTTTTAATATTCATTAGGTAAATACTTGACTCTAGTTGAATATGTTTTCCCATTAAGATGTGTGGGAAAATAAGATTTATGGAATATTTCTACTGATTTTCATACCAAATTTTCATAAGGTCCCTGTATCTCAGCAGGGAAAATTGTGTGAGATAACAGAAGAGACCAAGAAGAGCAAACGGCATGATATATTTGAGTGGTGACATTACTAGGAGAAGTATAGAATATTAAATCTGTCAGATGCGTGAACACATTGTAGAACTGCTTGGTAACAGAGAGTAATTTATGTGCTATTTAATTTTTAAGGAGTGGTATGACATAGACTAAAGAGAAAGTAATTATTGGCCTTCAGTCATCTCGATGGCAAGATTTTTCCCCCATACTCTGTTCATTTGCTGATCATTGTTGATTTGTGTTGAAATTGGTAATAAATCCATGTCAAGCCTAATACTTATCTTCTAGTGAAACATGTTTGGAAATAATAAAGCAGTTATAAGTTTAGTTTTAAATTTTATACTCTTATGCATTATTAACTCATATTTATATTTTTATTTTCTCATTCCGTTTAGTTGTGACATAAAACAAGGAGGATGTTTCCAAATGCTGAATCGTCCATGAAAGAATAAGAGAAAAGGTACTGAAGTTTGTCACTTTTGACTTTTCAAGCATGAACCTGGTTTTAAGAAAAACATTTGCAACGGGCGGTGGTGGTGCACGCCTTTAATCTCAGCACTCTGGGAGGCAGAGCCAGGTGGATCTCTGTGAGTTCGTGGCCAGCCTGGTCTCCAAAGCAAGTTCCAGGAAAGGCGCAAAGCTACACAGAGAAACCCTGTCAAAAAAAAAAAAAAAAAAAGAAAAGAAAAAGAAAAAAAGAAATACATTTGCAAGGTATACATAGGTACAGAAGACCCATTTCACAGTGTAAAGTTTATTAGTGTGTATATAGTAAGAAAGGGGGAAAGTGCAGAAAATTAAGAAAAGACAGATAACTTTTCTTGATGTCTGGATTTTTACATATACAACTTAAACTTGAGAGGCTCTTCCAGGGTGAAATTCACATATGTATTTACACAGAAGTGAGACTGTAGGAGAAAGAAAAGTCAGAGAAACGAGCTCAAAAGACACAGCACTTTAGTGGTTAATTCCTTCAAAAAATCTTGATCACTCGCTTCTTTTTTACCCTTTGTGTTTGGTTCTATCCTAGGTTTCTGGAGTATCCCGCCTCTGGGTCGCGGTCCTCAAGGATGAGCTCCCTCTCAGTGTGGTCTCCAGCTGTGTCGGTACTTAGTTCCAGCCCTTTCCCTGGTATGAGATGCTGATAAGTTAGATGACGTGCTCATTCCTTCTTTCTAATAACTCTGCATATACTATATTTCACAGAAGGACATCACTGAACTGTTTTGTTATGAGAAATGGAGAAATGGCTAAAAGAGGAAAAAATTAAAATTTGTTGTTATCTGTGATTATCATGCAGCAGTTCCTAAAGATACAACTACTAAAAAATTCAGAGACAGCCTCTGCTCTTACTGCTAAGAGTCTCACATGAAGAGCAAGTTATACAACTGTAACAGATACAGAAAGGGCCTAGGGCAGTCACATGCAGGGTCCCTGGTTGTTGGTTCAGTCTCTGTGAGTCCCTATGAGCTCAGATTAGTTGATCCTCTGGGTTTTCTTGTGGTAGGCTTGAGGGGTCTGCCTAGTAAAATTCTTCCTTCCCCTCTTCCACAGGATGCCCTGGAGTCCACCTAAGGTTTGGCTTTGGGTCTCTGCTTCTATTTCTATCCGTTGCTAGGTGAATCCTCCCTGATGACACTCGGGCTAGGGATCAATCTATGAGTATAGCAGAATACCATTAGTAATCATTTCACTCGCTTCTTTTTTGTCCTTTGTGTTTGGTTCTATCCTAGGTCTCTGGAGTATCCCCCCTCTGGGTCGCGGTCCTCAAGGGTGAGCTCCCTCTCAGAGTGTGGTCTCCAGCTGTGTCGGTACTTAGTTCATCATTCAAACCATTTCTGTATCATCTTTACCCCAGCACACCTCATAGCCAGGACAAATTGTAGGGCGAAGGGTTTGTGGCTGCGTTCATGTCCCAGTCCTTTCCCTGGAAGTCTTGCCTGGTTACAAAAGATGATCAGTTCAGGCTTCATATCCCTCATTGCTAAGAGTCTCAGCAAGGGTGACCTTTAAAGATTCTTAGGTATTTCTATTGCTTTAGGTTTCAAGCTCATCCCAGAGATACTCTCTGTTTCCAGGTGTCTCTCCTAGTACTCTCTGCATCCATCTTCCCCCACCTGATTCCTTCTGTTCCCAAGTGCAACCACCTTTCAGACACCACATCTCCACCTCCACTGGCAATGCCAATTCTTCTTCCCATTCACAGTGGGATTCATGCATCACACTATTGGGTCCTCCTTATTATTTAACTTCTCTGGGTCTGTGGATTATAGCATGGTTCAACCATTCCTCCTACCAGAGTGTGACATATCACTAGTTTTGATTTTATGAATAAGTTCTGTTTACATGGCTCGCACTTTACCAAGACATTAGAGCATAATTTCCAATTAATAACTTCTAGAATGTTTTGTCACCCCACTGACAAAGTAGTATATTAAATCTGAAATATAGACTTATTGTCTTTATTTTACAAGGAGTCATTATATATTACTGTTTTTACTATTGCTAAGTATACAGTTACTAATAAATAAATAAAATTGATGTTTAAAGAAAATACAGTCTAATATTACATAAAAGCCCATAATTTGATGGTGATTTGTATATTAAAATTAACCAAAATACATACACATGCATGCAATATATATTTAATTATACTAAATAAGTACTATATTTTATATATTATATATATATTATATCAAAAAGTTAGTACTTAAAACTCAACCATGATACTTAGACTGAAATTATGACCATTTCCTTTCCTTTATATATTAGAATTCTCTCACAGTTGGAATTATTGACCTGGATATTGAGATTACCATTTATATATTTGGCAATTATATAGTACACATCAGTTCAGCCTTGTTGGGGCATAGGTAAAGACAAAAGATGCCTGTAATTTTTATAGAATATATGCTCATGGTAAGAGATCAACAGAAAAAAAATAGGTAAATGATTGTTATGGGACATATTTTTAAAGTCTATACATGTGAACATTTGGTCCTTAGCTGGCGACATTTCATTTGAGACTGTTGATTTTTGAGTTGAAAGAACTGAATTGCTAGTGACTTTGAACATGAAAATTGAAGACTGTTTTGGTTTGAAAGCGAGTGCTCCCCATAGGTCTATGTTTGAATACTTAGTCACTTGATGGAACTGTTTGGGAAGGATGAGTAGGTTGGGCCATTGGAGGTTTGTCACTGGAGAAGGATTTTGAGGTTTCCAAAGACTCTTTCTCGTTCCCAGTGTGTTCTTGCTTCCTGTTTGTAAATCAGGATGTGAGCTCTCAGCTGCTGATCCAGTGCCATGTCTGCCTGCTTGCCTTCATGTCACCATGCTCCTGGCCATGACTGAATCATCCAGCCTCAGCAGAAGAGGAGGTACCTAAACTCACTGCAACTTGATAGATCATGGCTGCCTGATAACCATGCGAGGCCTGCCTTTGTCTGAAGAGAAGTACAGGATGAGAGGATGGAGGGAGGGAAAAGGGAAGGTAAGGTAGTGGAACATGGAGGTGAAACTGTGATCCTAGTTTCATGACTTCCTGTTTTTTTTTTTTTTTTTTTTTTTTTTTAATGTTGTGCTTAGTACCTGGGCTATTGGTGTTCTGTCCATAAAATCCTTTCCTGTACCATTGAGTTCAAGACTACTCCCCACTTTCTTTTCTATCATATTCAGTGTGTCTGGCCTTATTATATTGAGGTCTTTGATCCATTTAGATTTGATTTTTACACAGAGTGATAAGTAGGGAACTTGCAGTGGTATTGTGTTCCCCAAAATATTGTGTACCCTAATAAATTTATCTGGGGTCAGAGAACAGACAGTCACTAGATACAGAGGCTAGAAAATGGTGGCACTCATGCCTTTAATCCTAGCATTCCAGAGATAGAAATCCCTCTGGATCTCTGTGAGTTCAAGGCCACATTGGAAACAGCCAATCATGGTGACATGCCTTTAATCCCAGAAAGCCAGCCTTTAATCCCAGGAAGTGGGGCTAGGAAGCAGAAAGGCATATAAGGCATGAGGACCAGAAACTAGAAGCATTTGGCTGGTTAAGCTTCAGGCTTTCAAGCAGCAGTTCAGCTGAGAGCCATTGGGATGAGGACGCAGAAGCTTCCAGTCTGAGGAAACAAGACCAGCTGAGAAGTTAGCCAGGTGAGTTTAGCTGTGGCCTGTTCTGTCTCTCTGACCTTCCAGCTTCACCCCAATAACTGGCTTCGGGTTTGATTTTATTAATAAGACCATCTAAGATTTCTGCTACATCAACTATTTGATTTCTTTTACTTGAAGACAACAGTTTGGCCAGCACTATTTATTAAAGATATTGTCATTATCTAGTGTGTATTTATGGCTTCATTATAAAAAATTAAATAGCCAGATGTATGTGAACTTGCTGTGTTACAATTCTAGTGTCACTTACTATTAAAATAAGTGAAATATGAGACACATCCTCTAATCTAACATCAAATTTATATTTGATTATTTGACACTAAGTGTTGATACTGGAGAAGCATGTTGAAAGTTCATGTAAAATTTCTTCTATGTTCTCATCCCCCATCCCTTTCCCTCCATTGAGAACATAGGGGAACAGGAGGTTTGAGCTGGAACAGGGACAGAGTGGGAGAGCAAGGAAAAAGATACCATGATAAATGAAGACATCATGAGCATAGGGAGAAACTGAGTGCTAGGGTAGTTCCCAGGAATCAACAAGGATGACCCCATTTTAGACTACTGGCAATAGTTGAGAGGGTGCCTGAACTGACCTACTCTGGGGATCAAGACGGCTGAATACCCTAACTGTCATCATAGAGCCCTTATCCAGTGACTGATGGAAGCAGATGCAGAGATCCATGGCTGAGTGCCAGGCTGAGCTCTAGGAGTCCAATTGATGAGAGAGAGGAGGGATTCTATGAGCAAGGGACATCAAGATCATGATGGCAAAATATACAGAGACCACCAGCCAAACTAGTGGAAACACATGAACTGTGGACCAATAGATGAGGACCCCCCATGGTACTAGACTAGGCCCTCTGGATAGGTGAGACAGTAGTTTAGGTTGGACTGTTTAGGGGGCCCTCAAGCAGTGAGAGCAGGACCTGTCCCTGCTGCATGAGCCAACTTTTTAGAGTCTATTGCCTATGGTAGGAGGTGCAAGGAGGAGGGGCTTGGACCTGCCTCAACTGAATGTGCCAGGCTCTGCCAACTCTCCATGGGAGACATTGCCTTGGAGGAAGTGGGAATGGGTAGTGGGTTTGGAGGGTAAGGCTGGGGGGCGAGAGGAGGGAGAAGAGGGGAATCTGTGGTTGTAATGTAAAATGAATTTAAAAAATCTCCTAATAACAAAAGAAAAAAAAAGAAAGTTCATGTAAAATTTAAAAGAGCAAATGAAATGATACATGTTTGTTCTTAATCTCTTCATATGGATAGAGAGCAAAGGGTGTGGAAGGGTCCAATTCAGGATAAAAAATTTATATGGAGTGGTTGTATTCATCTATTTTAAGCAATCATCTAGACAGGAACTCCTAGTACAGTCCACTTAAGAGTGGATACATTTATTGATTAATCACTTGATGAGTCAAACATGTTAATTATCCAATCCACTATTAATAATAGCAACTTCTATGGAACATATAGAGCCCTTAACAATAAGTCTTTTGCCCATATCTAACCCAGATCATTACATCACTTACTGACATTCAGTAGGTTGCAAAAATATTGATATGTATTTGTAATTGTTGATAAAAGAATACAACTTTAAGTATGATTTTAAATATAACTTAAATGTAGCTTTACATATATGCCACAATGCAACTCACCACTTCAAAGTCTCTTAAAAAATATCACAATAGATTCTGTTTTAACCCCAGGAAAATATTAAATCCAAGGTGCTTTACAATAATGATATATAAAACATGTGTGTGTGTGTGTGTGTGTGTGTGTGTGTTGTGTGTGTGTGTGTGTGTGTGTGTGTGTGTGTGTTTCTGTGTCTGTGTGACATACCTACCCAAGTATGCTGATTTCTAGAGGTCGATCTTTTAGTGATTTTAGAGTTATAATAAGTTCCTTTTAATGAGAATTTTACATTTATATGTGAAATTAAAACATTACTCTTTATTCAAGAAAGTATTTTATGATCTACAATATTTATATGTATCTTAATAAATATGTTACACTTAGAAACATAAGACTTCAGAGTGTAAGAAATGATCTTTATTGTTGGCAATAGATGGTAGATTCATTGAAACTGAAGTTAGAGGATATGGTACACTGATTTTTCATATTTATTGGTCAAAGATTTTAACTAGATACTAATATAGGCCATTCAATAAATGGCCTAGTAAGATTCCTGAATTTATCTTATGGTTGTTAGTTTTTGCTTCCCTACTCAGTGTGCATAAACAGATTTTTGTAGCGGTATTTTGTCTAGTAAATTTGAAAATAAATATAATGAATATTTTAATACCATTTAATAGGGTAGGCCTTCTGGGATGACAAGCAGTAATTATGTTAACAAGCATGTTAAATTTCAAAGTGAATGAAAAAAGTATAAGCTTCATTATTGTAGTGATTTTAATTCATGTTGAGTAAGAAAGATTACAACGGCAAGAGTAAGACTGGGGTGACTCTTTCACCATATATTTTGTGCTTATCATTGAATGCTAATAAATATTTTAACCCCTTATATAGGTGAAAATAATGTGGTTCTGCAGGCATATGTTTCTGTTTACTTTAACTTGGTTTAAAAAATACATTTGAAATGCTATGTGACTTCTACTTTCATGTATTTACTATGGATAATGTTCCAAAATTTACAAAGGTGAGCTTGAATATAACTTTATCAGTAGAGTTATTGTCACTCTGAAATACAATTGAATACCCTTTTCACCCTCTGTTTTTGTCTACTCATTTACTTTTACTCATAGAAACTATAAGCAATAATACATCATAAGCTTCCATTGTCTATGGGTTTGCAGTCCACTAAGATGTAAATGTCATTACAACAGTGACATTTAGACTTACTATAATTTATTTTTTATGATATTTTGATTTAATGTCACTACAATATCCCTAGGAGTTATAATTGTATTTGGCCAAATATAGTCATTCAGTTTACTCAGTGCATACAAATGAAAACAAATAGTGAATATTAACATGTGATTAAGCATATTAATGTATTCAAGAGCTTCATATTTTCTACCTTTTTAAGGTTTAAAATTATTAAAATTTTTTTTTTTTTGGTGATCAAAACCTTTATTTTTTTCCCACTACTTCAACTGTCTTTGTTTTAATTAGAGTATACTTTTTTTTTTCCAGCTTTTACATTTTTCTTTTTCTTTTTTTTTTTTTTTGAATTTATTTTATTTTATTTTACAATATACTTCAACTTTACATATCAGCCATAGATTCCCCCGTTCTCCCTCCTCCCGCCCCGCCCCCCTTCCCCCTGTCCCACCCCCCATTTCCATCTCCTCCAGGGCAAAGACTCCCCCAAGGATTGAGATCAACCTGGTGGTCTCAGCCCAGGCAGGTCTAGTACCCTCCTCCCAGGCTGAGCCAAGGGTCTCTACTAAGCCCCAGGTTTCAAACAGTCAATTCATGTACTGAGCACAGGGCCCGGTCCAAATGCCTGTATGCCTCTTAAACAGATCAAGCCAATCAACTGTCTCACCCATTCAAAGGGCCTGATCCTGTTGGGGGCCCCTCAGCCATTGGTTCACAGTTCATGTGTTTCTATTCGTTTGGCCATTTGTCCCTGTAAAGGATACGGTCAACAAGGCAAAGCGACAGCCCACAGAATGGGAAAAGATCTTCACCAACCCCACATCTGACAGAGGACTGATATCCAGAATATATAGGGAACTCAAGAAATTAAACATCAAAATTCCCAACAGTCCAATTAAGAAATGGGCCATAGAACTAAACAGAGAATTCTCAGCAGAGGAAACACAAATGGCTGAAAGACATTTAAGGAATTGCTCAACATCCCTAATCATTAGGGAAATGCAAATCAAAACAACTCTGAGATACCACCTTACGCCAGTCAGATTGGCTAAGATCAAAAACACTGAGGACACCTTGTGCTGGAGAGGATGTGGAGCTAGGGGAACTCTCCTCCACTGCTGGTGGGAATGCAAGCTTGTACAGCCACTGTGGAAATCAATATGGCGCTTTCTTAGAAAATTGGGAATCAATCTCCCCCAAGATCCAGCTATACCACTCTTGGGCATATACCCAAGGAATGCTCAATCATACCACAAGGGCACTTGCTCAGCTATGTTCATATCAGCATTATTTGTAATAGCCAGAACCTGGAAACAACCTAGATGCCCTTCAACCGAAGAATGGATAAACAAACTGTGGTACATATATACAATGGAATACTACTCAGCAGAGAAAAACAATGACATCATGAGGTTTGCAGGAAAATGGAGGGATCTAGAAAAAATCCTCCTGAGTGAGGTAACCCAGACTCAGAAAGACAAACATGGTATGTACCCACTCATAGGAGAATACTAGTTGTGGAACAAGGATGACTGGACAGCTACTCACAACACCAGGGATGCTACCTGGATAATAGGACCCCAAGAAAGACACGCGGATCGCCCAATGACAGAGAAATGGATGAGATCTACATGAACAATCTGGACGTGAGTGGGGGTAATGAGCGAGGGGCGAGAGAAAGAGAACTTGGGGAAGCAGGAGATCCCAACTGGATCAAGAACAGAGAGGGAACATAAGGAATGTTCATGATAAATGAAGACCACATGAGAATAGGAAGAAGCAAAGAGCTGGAGAGGCCCACAGAAATCCACAAAGATGCCCCCACAATAAACTGCTGGCAATAGTCGAGAAATAGCCTGATTTGACCTACCCTGGTGATAAGATGGCCAAACACCCTAATTGTCGTGCTAGAAACCCCATCCAGTGACAGAGGGAACTAGATGCAGATATCCACGGTCAGGCCCTGGGTGGAGCTCCGGGAGTCCAATTGGCAAGAAGGAGGAGGGTTTATGTGAGCAAGAGTTGTTATTAAAATTTATAATAAGTAATAAACTACTATAAACTTGCAAGAATATTATAAATGGATATGATTAAGATATAGCTCACAAATATATTTGAGAACTTGCAACTTCATAATATTTAGGAGTAAAATAAATATTCTATAAGTTGATAAACAAATATTAATTGAAGAAAGTATTAGAATAATGGAGAAGAAATAGGCGTATGGGTGAAAAGGGAGAATATATGATATGGGGCACATATTCATTTCATTTTTTGTATTAATCCAATTAGTGAAGGAGAGTTCAATATCCTAGATTATAATAAGTACTATTGATATTTTGAGACTAATAGAAGATTAATACTTGCATACATCATAACCACGGATGGAAGACCACTTCCTCACAAGGTACCTGAAAGTGCTTCTGTAGGAAAGGCTGACCAAGAAGGGAATGGGGAAACATACATTATAGTAAAATAGGACAACAATATGGTGGATTGAAGAAATCTAGGATTTTGAAGGATCTGAAGTTCACTATTAAGAAGTAAATACTCTGTGTGTTGATTCATTGAGATAAAGAAGACTGAATGAGACAATATAGCCAATGAAGTAGAGAAACATGGAAACTTCTAATTAGATCATTAGAGGTTAAGGCTTCATACGGTATTGTTTTTCAGATCTTGCAACACGAGCCAATATGAAAAAGAAAGTGAAGGCTGACTTAAAGTTTCCAAAAAGGTTAAGAATACTAAATGTTGGTGATATAGAAGAGTGAAGACTATGAAATATCAGTTCATTTGAGTAGTAATATGATTGCATTGGTAAATTTGACTTAATTCAAAGCTACAATAAAGATTAAAAAGACTTGTTATTAGATGCTCAATAACATGAATGAAGTATGTCATATAATAAATTATGGATACTTGCAAATTTTCAAAACTTTGTAAGTATTATTCAAAGAAAATGTTATTGTATTCACTAAAGAGTAAGCGGTCCCCTGGCAGTGGGATCAGGATTTGTTCCTGGTGCAGGAGCCAGCTATTTTGGAGCCCACTACCTATGATGGGACACCTTGTGCAGCCTTGAGGCAGTGGGAGGGGCTTGGACCTGCCTCTACTAAATATATCTCCCCATGGGAGGCCTTACCTTCTTATAGAAGGGAATAGGGGGTGGGTTAGGGGGGGAGGCTGGAGGGGTGGGAAGAGGGAAGAGGGGAATCTTTGATTGAAAAATGAATAAAATGAGTGAAATGAATAAAAATTTTCTTAATAAAAAATAAATAAAAAGAAAATACCTAAGGAGCTAATTTTTATACAACTAGTAAAGGAATGCTAAATTAATATTTGGTTTTAGAATCAAAATTGGCTAATAACTTCAGGGCAATGAATGCAACTTTGGGGCTTTTGTTTCTTCAACTAGGCTGAAAATCAGTCTAGCAGAGAGAAGTCAAGCTGAAGCTGAAGGCCTTGTGTCCGTTGAAGAAACACTCAGTAATCTGCTTTGTCAATTTCAAGTTAAGCTTATTCCTCTGATACCTCCTCTCTTAAAAATAAAACACTAATATATTTGAATATAATTTTACATATGAAAATGAATGCCAAAACATATAATTAAAGTGAAAATATTAGCTACATAATGAATTTCTCCTATTTTTAATGCATAGTCCATCAATTTGGAATATTTCCACTAAAATAAACTCGTATGTTGGACGGCATATACAGCAGTGCACATATTGGAAAGAAATTAATCATGAGATTGCAGAATTATATGAAGCAAGCTTTATTCACACATTTAAATAAAACATTTAAAACCTACTTGAAACCTTTCCCACTCACCTGAAATCCTTTGAATATTGTAAGAAAAATTGTACCATTTGTTAACTCTTAATACACAGAAAATTGTATTTATTTTTTTGCCAAGTCACCCTGACAAACTTTTTCTCCTCTGGGTCTGGTTGATTCAGAAGTAGTAACCATTCCTCCAACCTTGAATCTGCGAATGATGCTGCCATATGTTATACAAAGAACAATGCTAATCTAAACATTCTACCTGCTTTCCTTAGCATGTTCATCTTCCTTTAATGCACTTTCTCCCTGTTACTTAAGGACATGATGTTCTCTCTTCCTTTACAATTTCAAAATGTAGTTCACGTAGTTAACTTTTCTACCACTACTAATCTATCTGTCTTCTTTTGAGATTCCTATGAAGCAATGTAGAGGTTACTTCCTTTGAATCATTCCTATTTTTTTAATCACAGTCTTGAAAAACTTCCACCTAGTCTCCAAATAAATAAATCTTGTCATAATCACAAACAATGGCTCATTATTGTGAAATCCCAGCTAATCTGATGTCCCAGCCCTCATTTGAATTAATATATAAATTTACTTTATCTCTAGGTTGTAGAGATCTCCTTAACATTCAAACTCTCTTTATTCTTTTATTCATTCATTTTGCCAATTGCTATACATACCTATGACCTGTTAAGATAGAAAGGCTAGTGCTCACTCATATATTATCATTAATAATTCAGTTTCATATACATAAACATCTACCATTGTTTGCAATCTAGTGAATACAATATGGTAAGGGCAAAGATGACTGTGTTCCCTTTGGTCTCTATCCTGCAACAATATCCATTTGATTGACAGCAGTAGTTTTAGAGGATCAGTGAAAGTGATTTGTCATCATTGACTTTGCTCATTATCTTTATAACCTGTACTTGACCTTCCTGCTAATGGTTACTATTAAAATTGACATATTTTATTAAATTTTAAAAATTTCATGTATGTATATAAAATGTATTTTAATTGCATTTACCCCAAACTCATTCACCTTACTCTTCCATGACCTAATTTCTACCCCCATAGTCCACTGCCAACTTTGTTTCATCGTTTTGCTTTAAGCCATCAAATCCTACTTGCGCCACCCTTACGGTTGTGGATTTGGAGCCACCCACTGGAGCATGCTCAAGCTAAGAGGGTGCATACCCAAGTAGAAAATTGATTCTTCCTCTCCCAGAAGACATGGATTTTCAAGAGTGTGGAACCTAGCAGTCCGAGTTTCATGAAACCCCTGCATCAATAATGGAATGCTAATGGGCTTCATTTTGCACAGGTAATCAAGCTACTGTGAGTTTGTGAGTACAGTGGCCCTGATATGCCTTAGGACTATTTCAACATTGTTCCCTGACTCCTGGTTCTTACAGTTTTTCTGTCCTCATGTTGACTGTTATCTCTGAGCCTTTCTGGGGAGACTATGTTATATAGTATCCCAATTATGGCTGAAAACCCCATAAACACTTTGTACTTTGGACAGTGAGTTTCTGAGTTAACTACCATCCAATGAAACAAAGAAACTCCCTGATTAGATCTCAGAGCTGCATTAATCTGTTGGTTCAGAGCAATAAAATTAATATTGGTAATGGAGTAAGAATGAGAGTCTATCTTCTAAAAAACTCCTAAAGAGCTGTAAACACATGCTTGGTTTCTGAGAGTGTATATTTAAGTTGTATTCTTATTTTCCATAGCCATTTTGATTAGCAGAATTAGTGGACAAAATAATTTGAGAATAAAGAGGAAAGATGTTCCCTGAATGGTACAATATGATCTTTTGCCATCCCTTTGTTGCCTTTATTTCTTCGCTATGGAAATTTATTCTGTCCTTTAGCCTTTATGATAAAACATCTCTATAGTTGATTTTCTTTCCTTCACAATGTAGAAAACCTGATAGTCTTTTCCACTGATGTATAAGTGCATACTGTAGAGTGTAGTTTCAATATTGCTTGCCTATTTGGCTATAAATGAGTGAAAGTAAAGCATGCACAGGTCTGGATCTAGAGATATTTTATTCTATCATGTAAGATATAGACATAAAAGAACTATTTCCATATCTATAATTAAGGTTAAACACAAGGTTTACATATTCATCCAGTAATATAAATTTCGTGTCTCTGAATGTATCATATTGAGTTTATTCCCAGATGAAAGAAGGCATGTGTAGAGTAAAAAAAGACTGAAATGTGCATGTCAACTTCGTTTGTCCAGAATACCCCTGTATCTTCCCACACAGGGTAACAGGGCCTAACTGTGGAGGGACATTATCATTCTGGCCTCTATGACTCTTTACAGCACCAGGAGTGAGAAATCTTTCAATAGTCATTTCACCATGATCACCTGCCAGGATAGAGTTCTTGCCATATGAGTTGGCATAGTCAGAAAGCTGCAGTGAGTTACTAAGAATTGCAGCTCAACAGATCAAGGGCTTCATTTAGAATGATTGAAGACGTCAGAATAAAATCATGTATCCAGTTTCTGGAATCCTTCTATTCATTATATAAATTAATTTCCAAAATCCTCACACAGAAGATTACAGTTTGAAATAAAATTGAAATAAAATTGTCTTCCTGTTTTGGTAATTCCTATCATACTACCTGTATTTACTATCAAATTAATTCCAGATTAAGTAACATTATTTCCTTCTGTCACTTCTCAAGACAAATTAATTTTTATCATTTCGTAGAGATGTATTGATTCAAATCAATTCTAAGAACATTTTTTATATGTGTCATGAAGGAAGAGATTGAGGGTCTGTTGGGTCCTAAGGGGACAGAGAACTGACAATGTTCATATAAACCCTGTCTCACTGTGAGTTCCTTATTAAATATAAGGCCAGATATTACTTTGCACTGCTACATTTGTTGACGAAAGAAAAATCTTAAGATTTTCAGTAAATCCCAGAGCCTGTCTAGAAGCCTAAGTAGCAGGATGTGAATCATCTAAGCCCAGGAAATTTACTCTCATTATGAGACTGAAAACTTTCCTTAGTGTAAAGGATGGCTTCCATTTCAGCCAACTACTAATCTGCCCATTTACTGTTTTATATTTGCAAGAACTATGATACTCATTGGAACGTCTGATGATAAAATAACTATATTTAGGAAATATTCCTAGCTACTTGCCGAAATCAAAAAATATATATGGTATCTAAACAGGGGACAGACATTTAACTCGGTTACAAAGAGTACAGAATGGGTATCTATTATTATTTTAGAAAGGGTGTGGGGTCCAGTGCAGTGCTTTAACACTTTCTGCATGGGATACATGATTTCCATCACATTAATAATGATGATGATAAAATGTCAATTAAGTTATTTGATCTCATCTAATTGTCAGTGGTTAAAAAAAAAACAACATTTTTTGTGTCTTAGGTATTTCTAAGTACACAGTGAGTTATTTAAATATTTTCAGCTTCTAGTCTGATACATGTGACATAGCATATAAACTAATTCATACCTCATGCTGTTATTTAAATAAGAATAGTGACTGTATATAGTATAACTCAAAGACAAACTTGGCATGCAATGACTACTGAATAGGTAATAATCATAATCCCATCTCACATCAATATTCTTTTCCATTATTTTCAATGTATTCTGATGTCTAATATCATTATTTCTACCATGTGATCTTGTTGTTGTAGCAGTTTATATTTCAGAGAAAGGAGAGTATAAAAATGCTGGATTGACGTCATTGATATTAATGAAGACTTTTCATCTTGTTAGCTCCATATAACTTGTTTGAAACAGAAACAAGAGAGTAAGATAAAAAAAAAATTGTAAAGCCAGAGCACTTAACTTTCCCTGCTGGTGAGTACTCTGAATGTATCTATCTTTCTTTGTCAACTTCAATTATTTCCCAGACTGAGCACTTTATGACCTACATGTAATGCCTTTATTTAAAGATCACTTATATATAACCCAAAATCAAACAGAGTACTAAAAGATAATAAAAATAAATAACATTTGAAATAAAAACAGAAGAATTCTATAAGAAACGATAATTAAATGAAAAGAAAATTAGCTGCCTTACAGAACTGCTACCATGAAGCAACTCTCTCAATGGAGATAGTAATTATTTTAATGTTAGAAACAAAAGCATTCCTGGAACTGTTGAGCAAATATGAAACGAGTCTCTGCTCACTGTAGAGAAATTTTTTGATGTGGACCAACACATAAAACTGTGAGTTCCCTTTTACTGTTGATTCTCCTGGTGGTGCCATTGTTATTTTTACTTGTGTTGTTAGGAAGCAACGAAGCCTTTATATTTTTTTTACTTTTTATTGCTTCACCCCTGGTGAAGACAGAAAGAAGACAGAAAACATGTTCCTGATAAGTAGTTTTGTATATGTATGTATGTGTATATGTATGTGTGGTTGTGTGTGTATGTGTGTGTGTGTGTATATATATATGATAATCTTTTCTCTGGAAGAGTACTCTATTTTTTTCTTTCTTTCAGTCCTCCTTAGATGACCCTAGGTCTTTGCGTAGTACTGAGGTCACATGAATTTTGCCTATCCACCTTAGCATGCCTATTACTGTTATCATTGTTCAGATCATGTTTAGGCATTTATGTTGGATACATATATGATACAACTCCATTACCTAAGACTCTAGGATCATTGCAGAAGGGGACTTGGGAAAATCGTAAGGGTCAGATGTTCAGGAAGTTTGCTATGAGACTGTATCTCCAAAGAATGGCGGAATCTACAGCCATAAAATCTCACAACATGTAATCCGCACCAAAAGTAATTGTTTAATTTTATAAAAGCAATTGTTTAATTACTTTCTGATAAGGTCATATTTAACGACTCATAATTTCTTTAATTTCAAGTTATTTAATAAGGTATTATTTTAAAATGCACATATTTTCTCAAAAATAAAATAGTAAGACCATTATTTATATTCATTTATTTAGCATGTGGGGGTGTGGAAGTACATATGCAGACATTTTTAAATAGAATGGATATGGAAAATTTTAAGAATTCTTCACCATATAGGGTCCGGGACTCAAATTTAGGTTATCAGAGTGAATGGCAAATGCCCTTGTATACTGAGCTATTTCTCTCATTGGTCCAAGAAAGTGCTATTCAGAAGATAGTCGCCTTATTTGAATGACTATATACTTGCATTGTTTAACAGGAAATCATTCTGTATATCTGTACTCCAGTGTCTTGTTTAACACAGTCTTTAATTGTATTAGAAATTCATGGAAGGCAGTCAATGATATTCTATTCTGAATTACCAAGACCAAATATTTTTAAAAAATGAACATGTGTAAAGTAGAGCTTACTATTATCCAATATGTTTTAGATATGTATGTTGGAATTCATATAAACTGGAAAAATACTCTCTAACATATGAAAATGACAGTTTTCATAAAGATTATTGTTGTGGAAAATGAGTTTAACAATGTAAAAATGTGTTGCATTTGTATATGTAGCAGGATATTTGGCTAACTATGTAAAGATATGTTGCATTTCTTTATGCTGTAGACTATTAGTTGAACTATGTAAAGGTGTGCTGCATTTTTTTGTGTTGCAGAATATTCATTTAAATATGTAAAGATGTGTTGGATTTGTTTAACTGTGTAAAGATGTGTTGAATTTGTTTAACTGTGTGAAGATGTGTTGCATTTGTTGACCTTGCCTACCTAAGGAACATGGTTGCTCTAATAAAAAGCTATATGGTCAATAGCTAGGCAGGACTTTCAGACACAGAGAGTAAGTAGGAGGAGGAATCTAGGCTTGAGAGAGACAGAGAGAGAATGAAGGAGAAAGAGAGAAGTGCCAGAGGCCAGTCAGCCAGAAAAGGAGGAAGTAGGAAAGTAGGACATACAGGATGAAAGAAAGGTAAAAAATCCTGAAGCAAAAATGTATATGAACAGAAGCAAGCTAAAATAAGCTATAAAAGTTAGTGGGACAAGACTAAACTAAGGTCAAGCATTCATAACTAATAATTAGTCTCTGTGTCATGGTTTGGGCCCTGGTGGTTCAAAGAAGCCTGTTACAGATTATTAACATGAATATAAATATGAATGTTTGTTAGAGACTATTTGATTTTAAGTGAACAAAATTTTTTATGTCTATAATTCAAAAGAAAATTGTTTCTGCTTATTCTATACATTTTCAAAATGAAACTATTAATTGCTTATATGTGTGTCTCTACACATGATAATTCTTTTTTTTCCTTCTATAATGAGAGATCTCTGAAGACAGGTCTACTTCCTGATTTTGTGTTGGACCAAATGAGAATGTTGTATAAAATCTATCCATAACGTTTGATTTAATAAATGACAATGAATTAATTACAGATAATGAAGGTGCTTCATTTATGATATATTGATGCATTTTATATTGGCATGTATTAAAAGTTTTAGCAGATATAACAAAAATAAAAGGTTTTTCTGAAAATTTGTTTTTTAATTATAGATAATTGTGCCTAGTTGTCTTTCAGATAAACTATTATTTTGAATAAGAGCTTGTTTATGTAAATTCAGCTAAATGACTCTCTGTACATGGAGAAACAATATTTTCACATTGGAAAATGTTCTGAGTGCATATTTTAAAAATTCTTTAAAAATAATATTAAGTTAAGGAATATATAATCCCTTTGTTAGTGTTATTATCATCAATTTTATATGAATTTATAATATCAGAGAAAGCTCAAAAATATTTTGAAATATTTTTTGTGGAAGCAAACTGATGCATGCAAGATTTACTGTCATATATTCATAATGAAACATTGCCTTCTGTTCATACTTGATCTTCCATGAGCACTTGATAAATTAAGTACTTTAATTACCTGCACATCCACTCATCATTACGTGAAAGTGTCCAGGCCAATGTCAAGGTCATAGAAAGGAAGAGAGGCCACATCACGGATCTGGAAGAAACAGAAGCTAAGTCCAAAAATCTGTTATGCTAGGGGAATTCTGGCAGACTACTCTGAAGGACATATACAGTATTAATTATATGGAACTAAAACTGTCTGAAAACATCAAGTAGGAAATTTTAAACCATGTATCCAAGATGTTTAGTTTATCAAAATGTTGGAAAGGAAAATAGCTGTGGGGGACCAGCCTGACTTGTCAAACAATCCTTGAAGGAAGGAGTGAAGATTAAGAAATTATATATATATATATATTATATATAGACATAGACGAAGAAAAAGACAGAGACACAGGATAGCTTTGGGAGGGCTCTTGAGTCAATACCACATTTGCCTTGAGACTATTCATTCCTAAAGAGCATTTTATACACCAGCGAGGGGAGAGGCAAAAGACCTCCCCCTTTCAAGGTCAACGTACAAAGTACAAACAAGTAGAGACCCTTTCTTAATTTTCAAAACACCTGGTAACCATGCCTTATGGTAAAGCATCTTGCAATTAGGGCTTGAAGTATAAGACACCTGGTAACCACACCTTTGGACAAAACATCCTATTATGCAGCCTTGTGGGGCAAAGCAAACTCGGATTCCCCGACCCTGAATCAAGATGGACTAAGGCCTCACTATGGAGTCTCTGTGGGCCCTCACAAATAGCTATCAATGTTCTTTCTTCTCTCTACATATAGTATGATCAACATCTTAGAGATTTTTGAGAAGGTAAAATAAGTATTAGAAAAATAAGACAATTGCAAATTAGGAAAAAATAAAATAAATTACTGTTTACACTAAACCATTCCACTTATGGACTTGAATTCAGCTATTTATTATTCAGTACATGGCATATTTGTGTCATTAATATCAGTAGTTTTAATGGTGAATCCTTTTCTGATTTTATATATATATATAGCAGAGTAAAGATTGTAGCTCTAACAGTAGTGGCAGATTGAACTAGTAGAAAACATTCTTTTAGAGATACCCTTTCACATTCTAAGCCAATGTCATAATAGTATTTCAGCAAAAGCATTTTCTTTAGAATTAAGGATGGGACTTCTGGTGGTTGCCTTGAGTTCCCTGTTCACACACTATACATAGTCTATAAGATAATTGAATTCAGATATGCCAGCCTACTGTTCACTGATTATTTCTAGACAATAAAGATGAGGTTGGAGATGGACTGATTGTCTAAATCAGATATGGAGGTAGCTGAGAGCCTAGGACGTAGTGTGCTTTGTTTTACAAGGAATAGATTCAGGAAATAAAGAAACACACAGAACTAAAATCAGAGATCTGCAAATGTTCTTTAAATTTTCAGCAGACAATAGACAGATGTTACTGTTTAATAAAAGCTATCATCTCTGAGGCAAAAAAAAAAAGAACTATGCTAAAACTTAAAGTTAGAACAGTAATAAACTGTGGCAATCAGGTAGAGGAGGGTTCTGCCTCAGTGAAGGTGATAATTAGCCCTGGTCTACCTTCTCTTCTGGTACTACCAAGCAATCTTTACAAATAAGTCATAAAGGTTTTTTTACATATAACTTACCTATATTGCAGAATTGTGGTGATACTGTGTTCCCCAAAATATTGTGTACCCTAATAAACTTATCTGGGGGTCAGAGAACAGAACAGCCACTAGATATAGAGGCCAGAAAATGGTGGCACACATGCCTTTAATCTTATCACTTGGGAGGCAGCGATCCATCCGGATCTCTGAGTTTAAAGCCATACTGGAAATAGCCAGGCATGGTGACTCATGCCTTTAATCCCAGGAAGTGAGCCTTTAATCCCAGGAAGTGATGGCAGAAAGCAGAAAGGTATATAAGGCTTGAAGACCAGGAACTAGAGCCTGGTTAAGCTTTTAGGCTTTTGAGCAGCACAGTTCAGCTGAGAGGCATTCAGTCTGAGGAAACAGAATCAGCTGAGGAATTGGCAAGTTGAGGTAGCTGTGGCTTGTTCCACTTCTCTGATCTTCCAGCATTCACCCCAATACCAGGCCCTGGGTTTGTTTTTATTAATAAGAACTTTTTAAGATTCATGCTACACAGAATGAAGTATTCCATTGTATTTATAAGAAAACAAAAATATCCACCACCTTACCAAGTAAACAGCAAAATTCAAGAACCTGGTTGAGGCTTTATAGCATGGGTAGGGGACCAGTACAACACTAACTCAAAGGATGATGGATTTCTGATAAGCAAACCTCCTTCATCAGGGGCAAGGTACAGAGATTAACTTCAATAAATTATTTCTATTCTGGTCTCCAAGACAGTAGATGACTTGATGGTTAACTGCTCCTGCTCAAGGATACCCTACTTGGATAAATATGCACTCAGATTTTCTTCACATACATCTGACTCCCAATCTATGCTGAGCTGATTTCTTTATGCTGTTACTGTCATTCCTGAAGTAGCATTTGAGTCAATGAAGCCTTGATATTTCAGCTTTCCTTTATGAAAGCTCCCATGTGATGTGCAGTTTATTAGATAATCATTTTATTTCTGTATTTTGTATTTTCTAGTTATTTTGAATACATAGCATATTTAAAACCCTCCAGCTCATTCACTTTTATTAGGTATAATTAAAATTTTACCTTTTAGATCTATGGAAATAATATATTTGAATATTTTAAAAGGAAATAAACTTAAATTATCTCATCTACCTTTTGCCTCTTGGCTTTTCTTTAACCTGAATGGCTGACTATGTAGGATTCACACTTGTAGCAATCCTCATTTTCAACAGAATGCTATTTCTGTACTTTTAAGTATATCTTTCCTTATTTTTTTATAGAGATTCCTGGCTCTTTGGATATGTAAATGATGTACTGTGAGTTATCTTCTGTATCCAATTTTACTTTTTTTATATAAGCCAAAATACTTAGAAATAGAAAGGAAATAACTTATACTTAATCAGTTATTTATTACTGATAAGAATGCGTGTGAGCATGTCTATTTATATGCTTATTTATATGACTTAATATTTGTATTCTAATAGATTTTGCTGTTGAGAAAAGATTTTTGTCTTAGATTTCAACGTCTTGGAGCTATTAATGAAATGTGATTATGGCATCAGCAAACTTTTGTGCAATTAGTTATCAGTCAGCTAATGTGACATCATATCTCAGTTCCTTAATTAAAAGCAAAGTTTCTAATTTGAAATTATACTTACATACACAAAAGTACAAAGCCATTAATACTCTTATATGATTATGTAAACAGTTTTTTCATTTTGTGACTGACACTACTTCTGATTATTTTAGTTCTTACATTAATTCATTTGTTTTAAACAGTTCTCTACATCTGCTTATATTCAAAGCAACCTCTTATATCTATTGCGACTTTTCCCCAAGAGTTTTAAATGAAAGTCATTTTTATCCTTTGAGTTAAATACTACTGATAATATGTTTAACCACAAAGTTAACAAGATTAATATTTGTTAAAAGAAAATTAAAATATTTTTTATCTAAGACATAAAAGTAAATTGATATAAGAAACCCATTCATAAAGTTAACTCATTATGTTTATAGATTCCATTATATAAATTTATAGATTTTTACCTAGCATAATTTGTCCAAATTATACAATCTTAATAGCCATAAATACAAGTGTACTAATGGAATAAGATGCATTCATTGTTTTTAACCACAAATAAATAGAAATGCAAGAACAATTGGGCCACACATTACTCAGGTCATCCATCCACCAATAAAGATAAAAAGAATCTATCAAAGCAATAAAATGCTTACTGTCTTCAAAAAATGAGTATGTTTTATGCAAGAGCATTACTATCTGGTAAGTCTGCTTTAATATCTTTAATGCTAAGATACTTAATAACAGTTTACTACGAGAAATTCACTCAGCTAGAATACCTTAGGTCCATGTGAAGAGTTTAGGTTTCTCCTTACAATTTGTCTTATGTTTTGCATTTTAGTGAGGTCAGATTATAACTTAAATTGTGTGTGTGTGTGTGTGTGTGTGTGTGTGTGTGTGTGTGTGTGTGTGTGCATGAATATATCAAAGAATCTAGGGCTAGATATTGTGAGACAAGTATTCCCAACTATGTGGAATGAATGTTGAGGCATAAGCATAATGAGAAGCCTAGTGTTTCACCTTGCGACAGAAAACAGTACCAAATGAAATAATTAAATCCAAATATTAAGAAAGGTTAAATCTATTGTATACTTTTGAGAAATTTATCAGCTCAAGGGCAAATAACTCCTAATCCTAGCTACAAACTTTACTTCTCTAAAAATAAGCACACTCAGTAGATTCTAAAACCTTTTGTCAGAACCATTTTAATTATATCAGACAAAATAATATTGATTCAATAATTTAACAAATTACATATTTTGAATAAATGAAGTGTTCATAAATATTACTTATTTTCATTGAACATGAAGCCTAATTTGAATTTGCAACATAATCTCTCATGATTTTACATAAATTATTAGAAAATTAGTACTCAATATATGTCATGTATAGCAAACATTCTATACACAATTATTGTAGATTATATTATTTATAACAAATACAAAATATGAATACAAATAGAAGCATCTAAGGTGGCATATCTTTATGTCCTAAAGAATATTACACTTAAAGAACATATAATTGCCTCATCTGTGGTCCCCTTTGAATCAATAATATCATTCTAGTACTTCTTGCATGCTAAATTAATTTCTTCTTATAAGCATAAAGTAACATAAAGGCCACTTGCTTTGAAACTGGATATCTTGAATTAGAAAATACTAACTGTGCATTGTGTTTAGTACAGTGAAAGTTTTAGCCAGCACTGTGTTTAGAAGGGTGGTTTTTTCACCGTTACATGTCATAATATCTTATTGAAGAAGTTAAAAATATTCCATTGAAGATGTTCAGAGATATAACTTATAGGTAATATCCTTAGAAGTTACTGTTACAATAAAGAAACTGTTTGACAAAAGATAGCGCATTTAAATGCACTTGTTATAGTCCCACAAGTGAACCTTCTTGAATCAGTAATCTTAGATAAGTTTTCTTATTTCATATCAAGGGATAATATCTGAGGGGATAGTGTACACCTATCTGGTTAAAGTCATACAAGAACCAAACATCAATAGAATATAAATATTCATGATTATAGAAAGAAATTACAAAACAGCTTCATATGACTAGTTATTTAAACATACTAAATCCTGATCATATGTCAAAATGTCACAACAGAAAGGTAAGGGTGAAAATCTATAAATTAGTAATGAATGTAGGAAATGCAAAAACATAAATGGATGAGGCTGAGTCAAAAGTATATTTAGATTGTCAAGGAGTAGTTCTTTGAGAATATACATGAAGAACTCAGTCTGTTCTGGGAGCCAAACAAGCCAGAATTTGACATTAATTAAGAGGATGTCAAAAGAATGACTCATGACGTCATGTGATAATTCTGCTTACTGTAGTTTGTCTACGAGTGTCCTTCTTGTAGGCATCATAATACCTTACAAACATACAGGAACCATCCACTTAATGTATTTTTTACATATAATTCATGGTTGTTTAGTGGCAGTTGCCTCCAATTTGAAATGTTCCATCCTGAATGGACATACGTAGAAGACTTAGGAAGTAGACAAAACACAAGCACTGAAATGTAAAATATACCAAGGTTCCAGTACAAGGTTCCATAACCAGGACCAGTTAGTTTATCAGGAGAAGATAATCTCTTTCCAAACAAGCTACTGGTAAGTGGTACAGGAGTATCCACGGATGACACATTCTTAGTCATTTATCATAGTGAGGAGGTGGGCTTTTCAGTATTTATTATTATTATTATTATTATTAATAATAATAATTATTTCATACATCTCGAATTGAGTTTCCCCTCCCTCCACACCTCCAATTTTCCTCCCACTTCCCTTGTTCCTCAGATCCACTCCACCTCCATTTCCCTTCTGAAAACAAGAGGCCTCCCAGGGACATCAAACAAATATGACATATCAAGATACAGTAAGACTAGGCACAAACCTTAATATCAGGGGTGGGTGAAGCAACCTAGTAGGAATAAAAAGGTTCCCAAGAGCAAGGCAAAGAGTCAGAGACACCCCAGTCCCACTGTTAGGACTCCCACAGAAACACTCTCTATATATGTTATGGTTGTTTACTTTTTGGTAATTTAATGTGGCCAGCTTTAAATTGTCCATGCTCATATAGGAAATTCCAATAAACTAACTGGGCATGGGTGGAATCATTTCTTTGATTTAACATTGATGCCAGATCTGGGATGAATATACGTTTGTTAATGATTCTCCAGGAAAATTCACAGCAATGTTTAATAAATATTTTCTATTGTTTTAGGAATTAACTACCTTACATTTGAGTTGCCTATGTTCTAGTCTGAAGAATAATATTTTCAGAATTACTTAACCAGATTCTCCAATAATAATACAAGGGACAAAATAGATCCATAGTCTGTGGAAATGACTCTAAATTGACTTTACAGGCTTTCTTCTTATCCCAGTTCAGGTATCAAGAAGGACATCAAACATTTTGAAAGAGAAGATAAGAGGAAATTGGATATTTCAGGTGCCCCAACACATCCACCAATTACAGACAATTTATTGTACTGACTCCCTTCAGATAGGATCCTGAAGGACATTACATAACTACTAAATTTACTATAAGTTCCTCAACTGACTGCAAATGGTAATAGCCAACATGGGAGCATAACCAGAACAAACTCTTTGGGAAGATAGCATACGGTATTCAAATTCTGACTTCAATTTTAAAATAGCTTAGTGAAAGCGATGCATAATTATTAGACAATTTACAATAAACAGCATTTTTATTAGAAATTGATTTAAGTCCACACTCTTTCTGTGTTCATATTTTTCCCATGTTCATTTTTGCAGTATTTGGTTATTAATGAGAAATAGGATTTGATATTTATCAATATGAATTTATATTCAAAGCTAATTTAGATTTATCTGCAATATTATATCTCAGTTAACACAGTACACTATTTTAAATTTCAAAATATGCTCATAAGGGTACATTAAGAACTTTACAAATGGCACGGTGACGAGCATTTGCAATCCTACTTCTTTAGAAATGTCGACAGGAAGTGTGAACTTAGTTACATAGTGAATCCTTCAAAAAATTAAAGAAGTAAATAAAAGACAAAGAAAAGAATTAAAAATAAAAAAGAAAAGAAAGAAGGGGCTTGGTATATGTGGCGATATATTGTGTACCCCAATAAAGATTACCTGGGGATCAGAGGACAGATTCAGCCACTAAATTAGACATAAAGTTCAGGCAGTGGAGACACATACCTTTAAACCTATCTCTCGGGAGGAGGCAAAGACACATCTGGAGCTCTGTGAGTTCAAGGCCACACTGGGCTACATGAGAGAAACAGAACCAGGTAGTGGTGACACACGCCTTTAATCCCAGGAAGTAATATGGCAGGACACAGAAAGGTATATAAGGGGTGAGGAAACAGGAGCTCTGTCTCTTCAGCCGAAGGATTTCATAGAGGTAGACTGGTGGTTGGCTGTTCTACTTCTCTGATCTTTCAGCTTTCACCCCAATATCTGGCTCTGGGTTTTTTATTATAAGATCTTTTAAGATTTGTGCTACAGGTATATGGCTCAGAAGTCAAGTGTACATAGTACTTTTTTTTAAGACGACCCGAGTTTAGTGCATAATACTGATGATATCAGCAGCTCACAGCCATCTGTAACTTTAGCCACAGGGAATCCAATGTCATCCTCTGACCTCCAAGGACACCGTCACGTAATGCACATACCATTACACAGACACACATGCATACACTTACTTAAAAATAAAATGAATCTTAAAAAAAAGAAAATTAAAGCCAAATCACAAACCAAACCAGAACAAGGACAAGAGTGCCAGTGGATGAGGAGAGAAGGAACACTTTGAAGCAGGAACAGTATGAGAATTTAAAGCAGTATTGTTTTGTTGCATCAATCCAGATTGTTTTCATCACAGTATCGGAGGTATAGATCTAGATAGTGCCTTTGAAATTGTAAAGGATGTTGTATGAATAACTTTGGAGGGATTTTTGTTGTTGTTGTTGTTGTTGTTGTTGTTGTTGTTTGGATTTCTTTGTATACTCTTAGTGGTTAAATATGGGGCAAACTGCACTTTAGAATAAAGCTCTGCCACAGTGATATTTCTCCAATTAACATTTATTTACTTTTAAATATTTTTTGACACACTGTGAAATTCCAGAAACTATCTTTAAGAAACATTGTGATTGTTAAACAAGTACAGTAGAGTCACAAAGCACTCAGTCACATAATATTGTGATCCTTAATTTTCATATGCAGAGAGCAAGGTATAAATACATACCTCTTATTGTATAATCATGAAATTTGTGAAATACTTAAACTACCACACATATAGTCAAAGAAGAAATAACAAGCAAAATCTTAGGTTTATGTCATTAGAAAGAATGCTTATGAGAAAGACAGTAGACCTAGTTGAATTGTGTATTTTATTGGAAGCTACATTATTGGGAATTGACAAAATCCCATTCGTAATCCAACCTACATGTCCCTCAATGGCTGGATGAACAATGAAATGTGTTACATATACACAATAGAATTCTATTCAACTATAATGAAAAACTGAAATTATGAAAATTGATAGAACTAGAAAATAGAGCACAACCCAGTTGACATGGGAACACAGAAGGGGAAAATTTCACAAGGTCCCACCCATTTGAAGAGTTTCATGTAGTCACTGATTGTAGGTATGGAAGAACCAATGACTTTTAGGGAGAGGACCCTTATACTAACTAGTTAGCTATGAACACAAAACCATAGGAAACAATTATACTTATTTAAATGATGTTTCTAATTTCAAGAAGTTATAAATTATCACATTGAACTAATATATGGATTTTTCTCATGCCAGAGTAAGGACAACCCAAAATTACTCTTTCTTTCTTTCTTTCTTTTTCTTTCTTTCTTTCTTTCTTTCTTTCTTTCTTTCTTTCTTTCTTTCTTTCTCTCTCTCTCTCTCTCTCTCTCTCTCTCTCTCTCTCTCTCTCTCTCTTTCTCTCTCGCTC
>CABHPP010138134.1:0-19161 GCA_902168425.1 Peromyscus attwateri
TCTCCACAGCAGCAATCATCCCCGTGCTCTGACCTGGACAAAGAATCTCTCACACCAACCCAGGTCACTGCACAGCATGACAGATTTTTGAGCCCCCATGCCTACCACCGTCTGGGTCCACACTTTGATGAGGCATCCACTTAGAAGTTCAAATTCTGCCCTCAGCAAGATCTATCTCATTCTGCAATGGTAGGTAAGGCCATAAGGCAGGCCATTTGGTACTCACCAAACCCAAGAGCCCTTTTACTCCTGTGGGCAACTTCCTCTTCTGTGTGTCAATGTCTAGGTAAAGGTCTGTATGGAAATCTCACTTAGGTCTCAAAACTCAGAAGAGGGCTCATTGTTGTAGCCAATAGCTAAAGTTAAGGCTCAGTGAAGCTGAAGGACATGAGCACATTTGCAGAGTTCATAACGAATGGAGGTAAGATGCCACCCCTAGTCTGTCCCAGTCTAAAACTTGAGATGTCATCCACCTTGAGAGAATAAGGAGTTGTCACTTCTGAATGTTTCCTTGGTGTCCCTGATGCTCACTGACACTGGTGTACATAAAGATCTCTTTATTATTTTTATTGTGTGTGTATGTACATGCATATGCATGTGTGGCAGTAAACACATGCCACAGCATGCATGTGAAGGTCAGATGATAACATGTCAGAATCCGTTCTCTCATTTCCACCATGGGAATCCAACTCCGGTCATCAGGCTGTCTTGCCAGCCAGCCATACAGATCTTAAAGGAAGAGCGCAGACCACCACCACTGCTAGACCTAGACACTGATGGTAATACTGGCAACCAGGGCATCAAAAGCCACTTTCGTCAGCAAGACCCTCCAGGAATTGCTACACCTTGGGCAAGAGAGAAATCCATTTGTAACATAGATCGTCTAGAGGCTCAAGAAGTGACCTCCACCGAAGGCTTCAATTAATTAGTGTTTCTTATGACATAAACTCCAGCTCCCCTGGGGGCTCTCCAGTAAGAAGACTTCACAAGCAGTTTTTAAGCACTGGACAGAGTATTGCCGTGTTAACATCAGCAGTGTTAATATTTCATCATAAACAGATATACATCAAGTGCCTAGTGTTCATCAACAGAATTGGATGTACAAAGATAAAAGTCTTGTTCGTTAGCCACTTCAGATAAATACTCTTTGGGGACATGCCTGAAATAAATATGGGTTTAGTCTTCTTCTGAAGCCACAGTGCAGATGAACAAGTTAGGACCTAGGCTTCTGCATAGTGGGGTCTGGATGGTGTCAACTATATGGTTTAAGGAACCCAATACATCATCCAGACAAAAGCCATCCCCAGCTTCTTGCCTAAAATGTACATCCCACTCTCAACTCAAGATGAAAGTTTCAAGGTTTTAAAATTATGTTCAGGGAAGTAATGGATTCTTTCACTAATTCCCTGTAACACATATCTTGAATGATTCTATACAAGCAGCTGTGTGGCCGAGCCTCGGGTAATGCGGCAGTAAGGATGAGGCAGTGAAGGGACAGAAAGGAACCATAGGATCTGGCCAGGGTGGGATGTGTGCGTGTCTTAGTTGGTGTTCTATGGCTGTGAAGAGACACCATGACCACAGCAACTCTTATAAAGGAAAGCATTTAACTGGGGCTGGCTTACAGTTTCAGAGGTTGAGTCCATTGTCATCATGGTGGGAAGCATGGCAGCATGCAGGCAGACAAGGTATGTGAAAAGTAGCTTGAGAGTCCTACATCCAGATCCACAGGCAGTAGGCAGAAAGAAACACTGGGCCTGGCCTGAGCGTCTGAAAACCCCAAAACCCACCCCCAGTGACAGGCTACTCCAACAAGGCCACACCTCCTAATCCCTATCAAGTAGCTCCACTCCCTAACTGCCAAGCATTCAAATCTATGAGCCCATGTGGACCACTCTTATTCAAACCACCACAGGGGAGCAACATGCGGGGAGCAGAAGATATTTGTGAGGAGCGAGAGAAAGCCAGTCCACAGAAAGAGAGGAATCTGAGAGCTGGGGCAAGCAACCTGGGGACTGAGGGAGGGAAAGAAAGAATGGATGGAGGGAGGGATGAAGGGAGGGATGGAGGGAAGATGTAAGGGAGGGAGAGAGAGAGAGAATCAAGAAGTCACATGGGGCCGGGCAGTGGTGGTGCACGCCTTTAATCCCAGCATTTGGGAGGCAGAGGCAGGCGGATCTCTGTGAGTTCAAGGCCAGCCTGGGCTACAGAGTGAGTTCCAGGAAAGGCGCAAAGCTACACAGAGAAACCCTGTCTCGAAAACCCAAATGAAAAGAAAAAAAAAAAAGAAGTCACATGGTATTTGATCTCTGGGCCCACTACAGCCATTTCCCTGAAAACTAGAAACCCATGCTTCTCTCCCACTCTCTTTCCAGCCCGAGGGCCAGGGCAGGGAAGGGAGGCCTTTCCCAGAGCAGCTGGAAACGATTCGGAGCACATCGACTGTCCCCATCTCATCTTGCACCATTTAAGGTGTATTTTGGTTCATTGCTGTTTGTTTCATTTCTCTTTGTTACCTGTATATAGACATGGAAGGGGGGGGGTTGGGTGGGTAAAGGGGCATGTAGGCTCCTCACTCAGGTGCCATACCCTTTGTGGGGTTTTTTTTTTGTTGTTGTTTATTTGTTTGTTTTGAGAGAAGGTCTCTCACTGACCTGGGACTCACAAAGTAGGCTGGGCTAGCTGGCCATTGGGCCCCAGGCATTGTCCAGTCTCTGCCTCCTCAGCATTCGGCTTTCAAGTGTGTATCACCCACAACGGGCCTGCTCTGAGGTGGCTCCTGGAGTTCAAACCCTGGTCATCTAGGTTGTGAGGTAAGCACTTTGTCAGCTGAGCCATTTCCCCAGTGACTTTCAACGTGACTGTTTTGCTTGATCACAAAGCCATGGCAAAAACAAACAAACAACAACGACAAAACCTTTTACACTTTTGAAACTCCACGGCAATCTCTGCGGATACTGCTTACAGTCAACACAGCTAGGTCACGTGCTAACGGTGTAGCTGTAGAGTGAGTTGTTATCTTGGGTCCTACTTTCCTGTCTTCCCTGACCTTCCTTCTCTTTGTGTCTCTCCTCACAGAATCCTTTTGTGATGTTATATGATGGAGTTGGGACAGACAGCCCTCTGTCCCTGGCAGTCTTCATGCCACATCTGTGCAAAATTAACAGACTGGCCTCAAGAGTTCCAGGTCATCGCTGGGGCTCTGAGGCCCTGGAACATGCCTGCCAACAGCATCTAGGCTTTGTTTAGCCCCCCAGGGGGATGCATGGCTTTGCCGGGTGTCACAGCTGATTTAACTAAAAGCAAGATGAGACACAGTCAGGGGATCTGAAGCCTGGCAGCATCCCAGAGAGTCTGGCCAGCCAGAGCCAAGACTGCCTGGGGGGACAGAAGGAGATCTCCCTGAGCACCAGGTTCACAGACAGCATTTGTAACCACTGTCATCCAGCTACCTCAGAAATGTCCCTGCAGGCCTATGATAAAAACAATGTATGCTGGGAAAGCAGAATGCCCTGGGTAAAATGGTGTCAGCTCAAAAATGCCTCTAAGGAGGAAGGGACCTGGAAGAAAGATAAAATTATGACCTTGAGCCAGAAAGATGGCTCAGTGGGTTAAACACACTCACCACCCAGCAATGGAATCCTGGAGAGCCTAATTTTATCCCTGAAATCCATAAAGTAGCAGGAGAGCAGTGAAGCCACAGAGTTGTCCTCTGGCCTCCACTTACACAATAGTAATAATTGTTTTTAAACTTTAAAGAAGGTCCTTGGGATTGGAGGATGACTCGGTTTATAGTCAAGAGTGTGTACCACTACTCTTCCAGAGGACCAGAGTGGGGCTCCCAGCACCCACAAAGTACCCTTGGCTCATGCTAGGGCCTGGAACTCCAGCTCCAAGGACTGTGATACCTTCTTCTGACCACACTGGACACCTGCACTCATGTGCACACACACACACAGAGAAACGTGTGTGTGTGTGTGTGTGTGTGTGTGTGTGTGTGTGTGTGTGTCAACCTGACACAAACATAGACATATCTTGGAAGAGGGAATCTTAATTAAGGAATTGCCTCCATCAGATTGGCCTGTAGGCAAGTCCATGGGGCATTTTCTTGATTGATGATTGATGAGGGCCCTGCTCACTGTAGGTGATGCCTCCCTTGGGCAGGTGATCCTGTATCGAAGAAAAAAACAGGCTAGGCAAAGTCATGGAGAGCAACCCAGTAGGCAGCATTCCCCATGGTCCCCACTTCCATTCCTGCCTCCAGGTTTCCACCTTGACTACAAACCCTTGCCTCCCCATGTTGCTTCTGGTCATGATGTTTTATCATAGCAATAGAAAGCAAACTAAGACAGCATATTAAAAATAAAATAATAAACAAACAAACAAACAAATACAAGTCCTTGTCCCTGTCCCCAGAGAAACTAGCTAAGCCAAGACATCTCCAGGAGGACTCTGATTTTGACCTATTTTCTGCTCCCCAAACAGAGCATAGATCAAGGATTATTTCTTATTTAAAAACAGAGCTGAGTTATCGTCTGAGACTTGCGTTCTCCCTGTACAGCCCCAGAGAAGATAATCGACAAATCCAGCGCCTGTGTCCCTGCGGGGAAGATGAACACTGAGAGAGAACTGGAGTCAGATGCTGAGGAAGGAGACTTTGGAAAGACAGACGGAACTTCTATTCCAAGCCTACAAGGCTCCGGGACCATTCCTGTCAACCCGCCTTTACTTCTATGGCCTTAGCACATTTCCACAGGAGTGATTTTGGAGTGTGGTGCTTAGGGCGGGAGTACACGGGACCCCAGCTTGAGGAGTACCTGTCTGAAGGAAAGTCCTCCATGGAGGACTACACTTCTCTCTGATTCCCTCACCTTTCATCCAAGTGTGTCATGCACAGACATGCTCAGAAAGCCTTGGGGGACTGAAGAGTCAACTTCATCATTCAACAATAGAAAGAAAACTGAAGGAAGAAATAGGGCCACTTGGGGGTGTCTCTTCAGTCACCCAAGGTGGGAGCATCTCCTGGGACTCCTTAGTGTGCATACCATCTGTCAGAACTGAGGGCATCTCTAGGCAGAACTAGGACTAGATGACTTTTTTAAAAATAAATCCCATTTTCCCCAAATTTATGACCTACTATTAACTATTTTGCTGATGGAGAAACTGAGGCAAGAATGCCAAATGACACACAGATACACATAAGTAAACATTTTAAACAAATCTTGCTAGGTAGGATAGCATATGCCTTAAATCCCAGCAATCAGGAGGCTGAGGTAGACAGAGCTCTGAGTTTGAGACCGGCCTGGTCTACATAGTGAGCTCCAGACCAATCAAAGCTACATAGTGAAATAATAGTAAGTAATTAATAATAATTAACAATAATAAGTAATTCTTTAAAAAAACTGATTATCATAGCAGCTGTAATCCTAATAGCTGAAACTAGCTATTGCACAATTGTCCTTTAGTTCACAGGTTAAACAAAAGTGACGCATCCATACCTTGGGATGCCACTTAGCAATGAAGAAACCTAACAACTTGGATAAATCTCTAGGTTGGTGAAAGGCTGAGTAAACAGATATGATGCCTCAAAGTGTGTACTACCTGCACCATCTGAAATAAGCCTATAGGCATGAGGGGTGGGTTAGGTGGCTTGGTAGGTCAGAGTGCTTGTTCTGCATGTGTGAGGACCTGAGTTCAAATCCCCAGAACCCATGTCAAAATTCAGGTTTGGTGGTGGGTGAAGGAGAAGGTGTGGGTAGCGTAAAGAAGTGTGTAGAAATAGATATTTCCACATTTTGATTGTGATGGTGGTGCAGTGGGGCTACACGTGTGACAAAATTAAGCACACATGCACACACCTGTATAACTAGGAACGTGTGAATAAGCTCTGTGGATGTGACCAATGTCATTACTAGGTTTGAAATCGTATTACCATGACACATGACACTAACAACAATGGAACATGTGTGAGGGGTACCCAGAACCTGTCTTTGCAATTGCCTCTGAATCTATACTTACTTTAAAATTTTTTTTGAAGTAATTAGCAAAAGCATTGGTCAGTACTTAGAAGTCATAGCTGTATTTCAATAAAACACTGAAGGCGAAGGAGAAAGGGGAGGGTGGGGGATGGAGGCACAGCGGGCTACGGATGGAACTCAGTGGTAGAGTACTTCCCTAATATATGTGAGGCCCTGGATTCCATTGCCCGCACCACAGGGGAAAAAGAAAAAAAGAGGGAAGAGGGAAGAGAGCTTACTCAATGCAGTGACTTGCCCTCACCTCTGCATGCTGGAGGCCACCCCCCTTTTAGTGTAAACTAGCTCTGCTTCCATGCAGGCCCACTCACCTGGATTACACTCCCCACCCAGCATGCAGTTCTCCCATGCCCCCATGTGCACTGGGACTCTCTGCCTGCATTCACGCTCCTCTCTGTCCTAATTCTTCACCAACGCCTTCCCATCTCACAAGGCTCTGCAAGACTCACCCTCTGTCCATATGGAACACTTGTACCTACTCAAATTCAGAGACCAGACTCTAATTCCTCTACTATATTTTCTAAATACCTGACACTGTGGCTAACACTATAGGGAAGTACTCAAAATTCCTTATGGGTAGACTAAAGGCCTGGCTGCCCCGAAGTGTATCGTTAATATCCATAAGTGATTCTATCAGAACCATGACTTACTGTTTCACACATAACCAGTACAGATAGCCCTCGATGACAGCTCAATTTATGACTTGACTTTACAGTGGCACATAGGTGATATGAAAACACACTTTGGTTTTTGTTTTTGTTTCTTTTCCATTCCCATACTAGTGCCACACTGTCTGATAATCTCTTCTTACAATATCAGCCACAGCTGGCAGCCAGCTGCAGCTCCCAGCCAGTCACATGATCACAAGGGGCACAGCCTATACTCCACAGCATACTAAGCTATGATGTCGGGCTGGTGTGCTGGCTAGTTTTTATGTCAACTTGACATAAGCTAGGGTCTCCGAGGAAAAAGGAATCTTAATTGAGAAGGTGCCTCCACAGGATTGGCCTGTAGACAAGTCTATGGGCATTTTCTCAATTGTTGATTAATGTGGGAGGGCATAGCTCACTATGGGTGGTACCATCCCTGGGCAGATGATCCTGGATGATATAAGAAAGCAGGCTGAGCAAGTCATGAGGAGCAAGCCAGCAAGCAGCATTCATCCATTGCTTCTGCTTCAGTTCCTGCCTCTAGGTTCCTGCCCTGACTTCCTTCAGTGACGGACTGTCATATGAAACTGTAAGCATGAAATACATCCTTTCTACCCCAAGCTGATTTTGGTCATAGTGATTTATCACAACAATAGAAACCCTGACTAAGACTATTGGTTAGATATTTTTCAAGATTTATTGGAATGCTGGTGCCCATGGAAGTTAGGGATATCTAATTCCCTGCAAACTGGAGGTACAGACAGTATGGGTGGCCAGGAACCAAACACCAGTCCTCTGCAAGGGCAGCATCCATACTTAACTACTGAGCCATCTTTCCAGCCCCTAAATGCATTGTGATTTAAGATATTTTCAACTTGATGAGTTAATTGTAGTGTAACCACATCATAAAGTGAGGAGCATTTGATCTCAAACGTTTTAATCTGTTACCTTATATTAGACCCATTTTATAGTCTAAAAACTGAGTCCAGGGGGAGCAAGTACTATCTCAAATACCAAGTTAGTGATAAGTCAAAATTAGAAGCCATAATTCTACTACAAAGCCTAATCTGGATACAAATTGCTGCCCCTAAAACTTTATTGTCAACAAAGCAAATTATGAAGATCATATCCCCCAAAAAGTGTAATGGTTTGTAGCACAAAATGTGGTGTTGGCCAGTACCCTAAGGGTACCTGAGGCCCTACAGGAATACCTGAATATCTCATAAAGTGGGAGCAAAGACTGGAGGAGGGTGAAAGGTAACTCAGGAGAGCAGGGGCCCCCAGAAATCATTCCTCCTTCAAATTCTTCCTCTTGGATGTTTGTCGTGGTGATGGAAAAACTGAGCCACCCCTCCAGCCCCTACATAGCGGCTTCTGAGCACTGGTGCCACAGCACGGGTGAGTCAAACTCTTTCCCACTTAGTCCAAATCAAGGAAGTCACACCAAGTTCTACTAATGATCTTTGTATTCTCCACCACACTGGAATGGTAGGAAAGTGAGCCAGTTTTACTTCAAGTCCTTGATGAAAGAGTAAAAACTGCTAATTTTTCTAAAGACCTGACTACACATTTTTAGTATTCTGTGTGAAGAAGTAGAATTTACACACAGCGCCTCTGCTGCTTCTCAACACAGTGTTGTCTCAAGACAAAGGGCTCCCGTGATGACGTTTTGAGCCAAGGCAGAGACTTTGTTTCATAAACACTCTTTTTACTTGAAAGAGTGAGTGACAACCTATATCTGCTCCTCTGAAAGACATTTCCTTAAAGAATGACTAGAGTAAGCCCGCCACTGAAAAGAAAATAATGACTGTATTTGTTGCCGCCAGTAACAACATCTGAGCTGTCCACCAAAACCCAGAATTTTAAGAATACTGCCACTGTAAGCTTGAGGGCTTCCCAACACTTAGGACTTGCCAGATGAAACTGGCAATGGTAATTAACAAAGAGTTCCTTAAATAGTGTGATCAAGTATCTGTGAATCTATACAGATCTGACCTAATACTTTCTGCATGTCACGTTACAAATTCATATATAGCTTGTTTTAAAAAAAAAAAAAATTCTAGGGCTGGGGAGATGGCTCACTGAGTCCGAACATTTGATATACAAGCATGAGGACCTGAGTTGGAATCCTTAGCACTCACATAAAAATCTGGGTGTGGCCACACATGCATCTGTAACTCTACCATTGAGATCGATGGGTCCTGCTGGCTGCCACTTGGTTCCAGAGTCAGTGAGAGACCTTGTCATGAGGGAATAAGGTAGCAAGTGACAGAAGAAGACACTTAGTATCCTCCTCTGGCCTCCAAGTGCTCTAAAGGACACACGGACACAAGAGAAAGAGAGCAAGGAGGAGAGGAGAGAAAGAAAGAGAAGAAAAATATCTCCAACACAAGATAAACTGATGGATTTTCATACAAAAGTAGTAAAAGTTCATTAAAAATACCTCAGGTTTTTTAGCGAGTTTGCTGGGAGACTGTCTCCTGGGAATGTCAGAAGCTACACCCATAAAGTTTCACCAACCTGACTGCCTAAACATGAGCTGAACAAGGACAACAGACACAGCCAAGTGATGGGGAAAGCCCAGGAGGTCTCCACTCAATACAGAGAACTACAGGTCACTTAGGAATGCTGAGAACAGGAGAAATAGTCTGCCCCAGGGAAGAGCACACCAATTGGTTAGCCAATACCAAACGGTCAGTCCTGAAAGCACATATACAAGTAACTTTATATGGACTCAACAAGTCATATTTAGAAATACATATGCATATACACATATGCGTGCAATAACAATTAATTAACAAAGAGGCCATGAGTTAGAAAGAGAGGACGGAGGGAAGGTTTGGAGGAAAGAAAAGGAAGGGAGATATGATATATTATTGTATTATAATCTCAAATTTTATTAAATGTAAATATATATGAAGTATTATATTAAATAAATTTATATTTATATATAATACATTAAGTGTATATATTCATATATATGAAGTACATATGAAATATATTTACATTTAATAAAATTTGAGATTATAAAACATCACGAGAAAGAAGAAGAAAACATCTCAGATGTCACATTGGAAAATAACTTTTAGGTAGACCAGTCGCCAGCAAACCTCCCCCATTCTCTTGGTTCATCAGGCAGAAACCACCTACCAGCCACAGGCCACACTGCCAGAAGACCAGATTAGCCGCCCACATGGAGACCTCCTCCACTCTCTCAGTGGTTCCCCCTCCAACACTATCCCCAACCCTCCTCCCCTCATCCTCTGCCAAATCCCAGCCCCCAACTCAGGCAGAGACTCCCTGCTGAACCAGAGGCCACACTGGCCACCAGAACTCCTGGTAGACTGCCTGCCCAGAGACCTCCTCCACTTTCTCAGTGCCCCTCCCCCGTCTCCAACACTATCCCCAACCCCACCTCCCATCCTCACTGCTGTGTACCAGTCTCTGCTGGATCACAGGTCAGGCAGGCTGCCAGAACTCTAGGTAGGCTGCCCCCACATACACTCTCGGTGGCCCCCACACATTATCCCTAATACTCCCTCCCCTCTTCTTTGCCATTTCCCAGCCCCCTATCAGGCAGAGACCCCCTGAATGACAAGAGAACACACTGGCTACCAGAAGTCTGGACCCCAACTCAGATGGAGACTCCTGCTCAACCACAGGTCACACAGGCCAGAAGACCAGAGAGGAAACAAACCAAGGAACGAAACACTCATACAACAAAGACAAACCCAGAAATCAGCACCTAGACCTATAATCACCCCAAACCCAGATACCTAGATGCCAGTGTAAGAACACAATCGACAACAGCCAGGGCAATATGTCACCACAGAACCCAGCTTTCCTACTACAGCAGGACCTGAATATTCCAACACAACTGAAGCACAAGAAAAAGGCCTTAAAACCAACTTTAGGAAGATGATAGAGGTCCTTAAAGAAGTAGTGAATAAATCCCTTAAAGAAATCGAGGAAAAGACAAAAAAAATTGGAGGAAATTGATAAATCTCTTTAAGAAAGCCAGGAAAAAAACAGACAGTTGAAGGAAGCCATAAAATTCTTTAAGACCAGAAAATGGAAGTAGAAGAAATAAAGAAAATACAAACTGGGGGAATTCTGGAAATAGAAAGTCTAGGTAAGTGAACGAGAACTACAGAGGCAAGCATCAGCAACAGAATGTAAGAGATGGGAGAGAAAATCTCAGCTGTTGAAGACACAGTAGAAGAAACAGATATATTGGTCAAAGAAAATATTAGATCTAAAAAATTCCTGACACAAAACATCCATGGAATATGGGACACTATGAAAAGACCAACCCTAAGAATAATAGGAATAGAAGGAGGAGAAGAATCCCAGCTCAAAGACCCAGAAAATATTTTCAACAAAATCATAGAAGAAAATTTCCCTAACCTAAGAAAGGACATACCTATAAAGGTACAAGATACACACAGATTACCAAATAGATTGGACTAGAAAATAAAGTCCCCTTGTCATATACTAATCAAAACACTAAATATACAGAAAAAAGAAAGACTATTAAAAACTGCAAGGAAACAAGTAACATATAAAGGTTGACCTATTAGAATTACACCTGACTTCTCAATAGCTACTCTAAAAGCCAGAATGGCCTGAACAGATATCCTGTAGACTCTAAGAGACTACAAGTGTCAGCCCAGACTACTATAGCCAGGAAAACTTTCTATCACCATAGATGGAGAAGACGAGATATTCCACGATAAAGTCAAATTCAAACAGTATCTATCTACAAATCCAACCCTACAGAAGATATTAGAAAGAAAACACTAACCCAAGGAGGTTAACTATGCTTGAAAACACAGAAAATAAATAATTTCACACCAGAAAAACCAAAAGAATGGAAGCATATGTGCGTATACACACACATACACACACACACACACACACACACACACACACACACACACCCCACCACCACCACCACCACCACCACCACCACCACCATCATCATCAACAACAACAACAACAACAACAAAATAACAGGAATTAACAATCATTGGTCATTGATATCTCTCAATATCAATGGACTCAATTCCTCAATAAAAAGACACAGATTAACAGAATGGATCCAAAAACAGGATCTATTTTTCTGCAGCATTCAAGAAACATCAAAGATAGATATTACCTCAGAGTAAAAGATTGGAAAAAGGTTTTCCAAGCAAATGGGCCTAAGAAGCAAGCTGGTATAGCCATTCTAGTATCTCACAAAATAGACTTCAAACCAAAATTAATCAAAAGAAATGAGGAAGGACACTCCATACTCAAAGGAAAAGTCCACCAAACTGATGTTTAAATTCTAATATCTATGCCCTGAACACAAGGGCACGTTTGTAAAAGAAACATTATGAAAGCTTAAATCACACATCAACCCTCACGCATTGGTAGTGGGAGACTTCAATACCCAACTCTAACCAATGGACAGAACGTCCAGACAAAAGCTAAACAGAGAAATACTGGAGCTAACAGATGTTATGAACCAAATGGACCTAACAGATATCAACAGAACATTTCACCCAAACACAAAAGAATACCTTCTCAGTATTTCATGGAAATTTCTCCAAAATCGACTACACATTTGGTCACAAAGCAAGTCTCAACAGATACAAGAAAATTGAAATAACCCCCTGAATCCCATCAAACCACCACGGATTAAAACTGGATATCAATAACAACAGAAACAACAGAAAGCTTACGAACTCATGGAAACTGAACAACTCTCTACTGAATGAATATGGGTCAAGACAGAAATAAAGAAATTCAAGACGTCCTAGAATTCAGTGAAAATGAATGCACATCATACCCAAACTTATGGGACACAGTGAAAGTGGTGCTAAGAGAAAAGGTCAGAGCACTGAATGCCTAAAGAAACTGGAGAGAGCTCAAGCCAGCAACTTAACAGCACACCTGAAAGCTCTAGAACAAAAAGGAGCAAGCACACCAAGAGGAGTAGATGGCAGGAAATGAACGGAGGGCTGAAATCAATAAACTAGAAACAAAGAGAACAATGCAAGGAATCAATGAAACAAAGAGTTGGTTCTTTGAGCAAAATCAACTAGACAAACCCTTATCTAAACTAAGTAAAACACAGAGCATATCCAAATTAACAAAATCAAAAATTGAAAGGAGGACATGACAACAGACACTGAGGACATCCAAAGAATCTTTATGTCATATTTTAAAAACCTGTACTGTGGAGTTGGGGATTTAGCTCAGTAGTAGAGCGCTTGCCTAGCAAGCGCAAGGCCCTGGGTTCGGTCCTCAGCCCCGAAATTAAAAAAAAAAAGAAAAAAGAAAAGAAAAAAAAAAACCTGTACTGTGCCAAATTGGGAAATATAAAAGAAATGGAAATTTTTCTTGATAGATACCACTTACCAAAGTTAAGATCAGATAAACAACTTTGGATTGCTAAACTCTAGAATGTGAAAAATAAATTTCTGTTATTTAAACCACCTAGACACCAGTACTTTGCTACAGCAAAGCAGATGTGATTTTAAAAGAAAAAGATGTGGTTTAAAAGAAAATGGCCCCCACAGGGAGTGGCGCTATTAGGAGGTGTGGTCTTGTTGGAGTAGGTGGGGCCTTGTTGAAAGAAGTGTGTCACTAGGGGTGGGCTTTGAGTTCCCATATACGCTCAAGCTATACCCAGTACACAGACTCCTTCTGCTGCCTGCCGATCAAGATATAGAACTCACAGCTCCTTCTCCAGCACCATGTCTACCTGCACACCACCATGTCCTACCATGACGATAATGGACTAAGCTTGTGAAACTGTAAGCCACCAATTAAAGGTTTTCCTTTATAAGAGTTGCCGTGGTCATGGTGTCTCTTCACAGCAATAAAAACCCTAAGACAGCAGATGAATGCATATGCATCTAATGAGGAGTAAATTTCCAATTCTATGCAATCTCACCCAGAAAATCAAAGAGGAAGAAATACTTTCTAACAATTTTGTGAGGCAATGCTACTCTGATATTCTTTCTTAATTATAAGGAAATAAATCTATGGACCAGATTCCCTAGATAAATAGCAGTCAAAACAAGTAGATGGATACAGCTCAGTGATAGTAAGCAAGCTTGAGGTCCTTGACTCTATTCTCAGCTTGTTCGCGCGCGCGCGCACACACACAGAGTCTCCAACAGAATGTTAGTGAACTAAGTCAAACAATATATAAAAACCATGCCTTATTCTGCAAGTGTGTGCTTTAACATTTACTTTATGAACAAGCTAAAAGGAATGAATCTCATAACCCGTAAGTAGATGCTGCGAGGACATCTGACAAAATTCAACACGTTGTTACAACTCTCACCAACTATATATACCTCGTGGCATTCCCTTAGCCATAACGAAGAATAAAATAATGTTATTTGCAGGAAAATGAGTGCAACTAGAGATTATGCTGTTAGATGAATTAAGCCAGTCTCAGGAAGACAAATATGTTTTTCTCTTATTTGTGGTTCCCAGATTTTTACAGAGATGTATACAATTATGTATGTACGTGTGTATGTATGACAAGAAAGTAGAAACGAAGCTGTCTAGGGGAAAGGGGAGACAAATGGAAGAGGAAAGTGTGGAGAGACGGGAGGCAGACAACAGATGGGTACCAATGTGCTCAACAATGTGCTCATGAGTGTCCTTATATAACCCGCTTCCGTGCACAGTGCATAGATGCACAGTGAATACATTTCTAAGGATATTTTCAAAACTGTCCACAAACTAATAAAAGCTAACTTCTCTAATCTGATCAAGGGAATCTACAAAAATGCAGTTAACATATTTAAAATATACTATCCATTCTCATCATTCCCATGCATGCTTATACTGGAGGTCTCAGTGGGTGCAGTAAGACAATAAAAAGAAGTAAAAGGCATATCGTTTGATGGGAGAATTAAAACTGTACTCCATTGACAACATGATAATACTTTAAAAAGGCATGGAATCTACAAAATCTTTTAGAACTAGGTGTATTCAATGCATTGCCAGTTATAAGATTAATATATAAAACTGAGTTGTCTTCCTATAGGTTATCAATAAAAGTTTAAAATGGTACCTGTCTTAGTTAGGGTTTCTATTGCTGTAAGGAGACACCATGACCATGGCAACTCTTATAAATGAAAACATTTCATTGGGGTGGCTCGCTTACAGTTTCAGAGGTTCAGTCCATTATCATCATGACAGAGATGACAGGATGGTGGCGTGCAGACAGATGTGGTGCTGAAGAAGTAGCTGAGAGGCCTACAGCTTGCAGGTGACAGGAAGTCAACGGACAGTCACATTGAGGGAAGCTTGAGCAAAAGAGACCTCAAAGCCCGCCCCCACAGTGATACACTTCCTCCAACAAAGCCACACCCCCTAATGGTGCCATGCCCTATGAAATTATGAGGGCAATTACATTCAAAATTCCACAGCACCTCTGGGGCTGATCAGATGGCTCAGTGGATAAGGCACATGCATACATGCCTGAGGACCTGAATTGTAATCCTCAGAACACACATCAAGCCAAATGGTACTGTGTACTTGTGATCCCTGTGCTCCTACAGTGAGAAAGGCAGAAACAGAAGAATCGATAGGAACTCGTGAGGCAGCCTGGTGTGCATGGTGGTAAACAATCAAGAGACCCTGTTTCAGAGAAGACAGACTGTGAGGACTGACACTCAAGGTTGTCCACATGTGTGCCACACACATGATCATGTGCACATGCATATGTGCACATGGTTGTGCATGTGTGAGTGTACACACACACACATACATACACACACACACACACACACACACACACACACGATTTTTAAAGGTACCTGTTCTTGCTGTGGTGATGCACACCTGTAACCCCAGTACATGGGAGGAAGAAGCAGAAGGACTGTGGGTTTGAGGCCAGCCCAGACAACACAGAAAAACTGTCTGAAAACAAAATAAAGCAAAAATGGTCCGTATTATGGTTTGTATGTGAAATGTGATTGAACATTTGTTGCCCAGATCAGGAGGAGGGGGTTGTAGGAGATGTAAAACCTTGTTTATTTATCTCCCATTATCCTTTCCTTCAAAGGGTCAAAGGCTATTGGACAAAGTCTGGATCCTCCTAGGGTCTAACAAGCCCGGCATGGTCCAGCTCCTGCCAGAATTCAGGCCTCATCCTCCTCACCCACATCCTTCACTGCTCCACAAGGCTCTTCTTCACCTGGATGTCCTGCTGCCACAGGGCTGTTGCACAGCTTCTGTCTCTAAACTGCTGGCACCCACTTTAACTTGAATGCCTCTTTACACACTAGACCTTATCTCAGTATCAGTTCATTTGAGAAGGGTTTCTTCCCTTTCAAGTCTGGGTAAGGACTGTTAGTTGCTTAATTTCTTAAGTTGGAACAATTATTTCCATTTTAAATCATGCAATGATCTTTTGATTGTGACATTTTGATCATTGTGGTCTTTTGATTGCCTCCATTGCTGATTAAGGCTTTATGACAATCAGGGCCTTTGGAGTTTGCTAAACATTGAAACTGTAGCATCTCACACAGTAGCTAGGTACCCAAATATTTGCTAAAGATTAGACATACTAATGAGTTATGTAATTTAGTTATATATATAATGATGTCAGCACCATTTGTAATGATGTTGGATTAGAAACGACCCAAAAACCTAACAGCAGGAGACGCCATTAAATATGACATATCATGACACTTCCGTGCAATGGAATATTGTGCAGCTGTTTAAGGCATCTTCAGAGTCATTGACATGGAAAGAGTCTCAAAATCTATATGTGAATAAAGCACAGCACAGCTGAGTGTACACAGTACTCCACCACTCTATCAAAGGCAATAGTAAATAACACGTGTTACACTGTATTTGCAGTATCAACGTACTCGTTTAATGTTTGCACAAGAAACCAATAACTGTGGCTGTCTGGGGGTAGGTAGGAACAGGGGAACGAATGGCAAAGAGAAAGATTTTCTACTGGTACCACTGTCTACTTTCAGATTTGGGCTTACAAGAACATGTTATCTGCTTACAGTTCAGTTAATATACTCTTTGAAAGTGCTCCTGCCCGGAAGTTATTAAATACTGCTAAATGGAAGAAAATGCATACAGTCGCTTCCCCTTTATCATTCCCATCACCAATGTGCTTCCCCTTTACTGTTCTCACCAATCAAGGGAGCTGGGTGGGATTAGCAGTCACCAATCCCAGCGGGCATTAGGAGTTACAGTTCCCTGGGGAAGTAACAGAAAGCTTTTTTTTTAGTTATATGTATGTGTGTGTTGGAGGGGGGATATGAACATGAGCACAGGTGCCCATGAAGGCTAGAAGAAGGCACTGAATCCCCTGGAGCTGGAGGTACAGGTGGTTGTGAGCCACCTGACATGGATGCTGGGAAATGAGCTCTGGCCCTCTGAAAAAGAAGTATGTGCTTTTAACCACTGAACCCTCTCCCCAGCCCCAGAAAGTTTGTTTATTAATTTGTTTAAGAAAATGCCATGTTTGAAGACTTTGAAATGACTACAGTCATAACGAACCTCTTAACTGTTCTTCATAGTTTACAAAGTGCATCAGATGCACACTCTAGTGTAGCAGCCTTAGTTTCTGTGGGCCTCATTTTCTACATGAGCAAACTTCAGCCATGAGAAATGAAAGGACCTGCCCAAGGTCATTCCTCCCAACACAGCAGAGCCATCCAGATCTGATGAGTTTACATTCCTTCTGAAGCAGCTAAGAGTGAGACAGCTCCTTCCCAACTCCAAACAAGGAAAGGAGACCATGGGGGCAGCCTGACCTTCACGAGTTTTATTTTAATCCCATGACATTTGATGACAGACATCAGTAAGTCGGGTCAGGCTAGGTCTTGGTCCTAGGGGATAGAACTGGCAGAGAAGGGAAAATATCCAACTTCTGTTTTGACTGTTACACTCACCCAAGCAGGAGAAAAAAGGAAAATGTTCTTGGCTGGAATGCAGAGAATCCTGCCAGTAAAGACTCTGATTGCCAAAGACGTCCCCTCAAGCCCCATTAGCACCATGTCACCAATGGGGAGGTGCTGAACACTTAGTGTCACTACTGATGTCTTGGCAACTTTTGAAAGCAAGACTGTGTTTCTATGAACTAAAGAGTGGGTGGGATATCTAAAAGCAGAGTACTGGAAAGGAACCAGAGTGTGGGAGGGTTTTGCTCCCATGGATTGAGTTGAATGGCACCCTGGGTGTGCCGCACAAAAGCATCCCCACGTAAGATTTTCCTACTGTCCCAGCCCTTAGCCTCCAGATCACCTCCCCAAGTCAAATGACACTCCAAGAAAAAGACCTATTGGTGAAGAGGATGAAGGATATCCTTCATGACTGGAATCTAGGTCACATGTCCAGGCTGCAAGGAAGCGTGCTGAGAAACAGCACCAACAACAAAAGCATAAGGGTTTGCTACACACCTGCGAGATTCGTTCCCTAAGACACTGTGAGAAAAGCGAAGTCCAGGGCCATGAACAACTTCTCTGGGAACCCAGGAGGGAGGGATTAGTGAATTCTCATTAACAAAAAGCCTCCCCACCCCCACCAGCACTTATTCCTACTTGGGGGAAAGGTGACCTGAACAGCAAATTGAACCTTCATTCGGTTGAGGGGAAACAGGTAATGTTTCTGAGCTCATAGGCGTGTTTATCCTGGGAGGAAGAGATAACTGGAGGCCTGCCCATAGAAAAAGGTGGGTGCTGTAGCTTGTTTTCTTGTCTGTTTGTTTTTGTTGTTTGTTTTGGTTGGTTTTTGAAGAAGGTTGGAAGGAATTGCCAATAGGTCTTCCTGTAACTCTTTGTCTACATGCAACCATTTGAATCACTCCACGTTACAGACAAAGACTGCAAGGTTTACAACAGAATTTTTCAAAGTAAATATAGTCAGTTTTAAGTTAAATTTTGTGTGTGTGTGTATGCATGTATGTGTGTGTGTGTGTGTGTGTGTGTGTACATGTGTTACAGTATGCTTATGGAGGTCTGAAGATGAAAGTCGTGGGATAATTGTATACTGTGTGAAGATGTGTCACTGTGATTGGTTTAATAAAGAACTAAATGGTCAATAGCTAGGCAGTAAGAGGTTAGGTGGGGACAGAGAGGACTCTAGGAAAAAGAAAGGCGGAGTCACCAGCTAGACATGGAGAGGAAACAGGAGGTGCAAGATGGAAGAGAGTTAACGCCACATGGCAGAACGTAGATAAATATAAATGAGTTAATTTAAGTTATAAGAGCTAGTTAGGAACAAGCCTAAGCTACAGGCTGAGCTTTCATAAGCTTTAATAAGTCTTTGTGTCATTATTTGGGATCTGGCTAGTGCAGAAAAAGACTCGTTACATGTAGCATTCAGTGTGGAGGCTTGAATATCCATGTAGGGCCTGGGAAAGCAGTTTCTCAAGTAGGTTCAGCCTATAGAGACACTGCTCTTTTTTTTTTCATTTTTTTCAATTTTATAATTTAATT